>BPLR01001373.1:0-53509 GCA_021605095.1 Caerostris extrusa
GTTACGTATTGCTGATACATGAAACTTAAATCTAAAAACCAAAATTAATTAATTCAAATTAGTTACTGAATTAATATTTGCATTAACATCCAATGTCCTCTTGCAAAAGTTAAAAAAAATGCATTTGACCTGAGTGGATGAATAAAAAAGTTATTTTTTTTAATGATTGAAAATTTGAACAAGATATATATAGGGAGAGCGTGAGCTAATAGAAGAAATTGAAAAAACAGGGACTTTCAACTATAAATTATATATTTTTGACCCAAAAACTATAACATTTAGATCTCAGTTTTTTCTACCTTATCTCCCTTCCATTTTATTTTGCTCGTTTGCCAAAAAATGTATGGCGACTTGATAGCCAATTGGCTGGCGCTCTGGCCTTTGGAACCATAGACTCTCAGGCGGTGGAATGGATTCGAATCTGTTGTGAGTGGTTCGGAATCCCACGCAAACTTATAGGTCCAGTCTAATTAGCCCAAAGTGTGCAGAAAATGACAGTAGAGCAAAAAAACAAACTAAAAATGTATCCATTTGAAACCAATCATTTTCATTTCTTCTCTCAAACTAAGGTAAAATTTTCGCTGCATATCTTAAAAGTGGTAATCTGAGATTGCTATTTTTAATAATTTAAACTCATGATATATATATATAATTAAGATCCAAATAAATTTTAACTGGAAGTTCTTTATTATTGTGCTTTTGAAACATTTGTAATTTGTCAACCTTATGCTGGAGCAAAACAGCAAACAGAGGTTGAAATTGTTATTGTCCTGCACTATTTAACGATGCATTTCCATTGGCCATACAACGTCAACTTTGACTCAGATTAGCGATGTAGAATGATTGACAGTGGAATGAATGAGTCACTACTGTCAGTCATTCTAATCTGATCATTAAAATTGACATCGCTTGCCAATGGAAATACACCCTAAGAAACAGCAGCGGCAGGTCAATATCCAGGAACTAGATTTGCAGTATGCTGTTACAGAAAAATTATGCATAAATTGCTGAAGTATTATTCATAAAAATTATTGGGACTCAAGTATTATTCAATATTATTATTATTATTCAAAGGTACATTTCCATTGGCACTGCGATGCCCACTTTGACGAATCTGATTAGTGCTCTAGAATGAATGAATCACTACTGTCTATCATACTCGATCGTTAATATGATTCGTCAAAGTTGCTGCTCCCTTTGCCAATAGAAATGCACCCTGGAGAAAAAAAAGCAATGCTAAGTCAATACCCAGTAACTGGATATGCTTTATGCTACAATACGGAAAAATTATACATGTATTGCTAGTGTTGTCCAGAAAAATTATTGGCATTCAAAGTATTGCTTGAATGAGATACCAAATCTCGCTTGCACTTCGTTTTGTTCGTGACTCTCTTGGTACACCTTATGGAATTGAAAAGCTCACGCTTTCATCGTAGCGAATACTCAGATGTACTGCCATATTTCAATTACGAAAATCATCATCTCGATTGATTTGTTTTCTGCAAAATTAACTATTAAGTGTGAGTCTATTTCATTTACTCATATAGAGTCCGTAGTATTTGAGGAGAATTGGAGAACTTGGTTTGGTTTGTCGCGCTGCAGTAATTTTTTGCACACTTTTGGGGCTACAATTAGACCCAGGACCTACAGTTTAACATAGATTCGAGCCACTAACTATGCTACTGCCCTGAAGTTTGTTGTACCAAAGGCCAGAAGCGACAGCCAATTGACCATCAGGCCGCCACAGAATTGGAAATGAGGTGTATAAACGACGTCAAACTTAAAGAAAATTGAGTTTTCAATCACTTATGATTAAAAAGAATTTATATTAATGTCACTCTAATAGGAATATAGTTTTCGATTAGCGTGTCCTTTGCCACAATCATTCTTCAGAGCTTAGTGTTAGCATCATTCACTGGGGTATTTCATGAAAGAAAAATTACGTGGGTTAGGGAGAAAAGAACAATTAAGATATTAATTTTGTTACTTATATAAATGCTGCTTGTTACATATACTTCTTCTTTTCTTCTTTATTGAATTTTTAACAGCCCCATGGTGGGCCAAGGCCGTCTGCCCATTAGCAGATTTCGAGGAGATGTTTTCTTTTTAAGGGGTAGGGTTGTCAAACTTTACCCCAACATTCATATTAGACCGGGACCTATTGGGTTTAAAGGGAATACCAAACCACTACAAACATTCATTCATTCAACAACCCAAAAACTGTGGCACCCTTTTCCCACCATTATTAATCGGGATCTTTATTATTAACAACGTTCCACGTTAGAATTTGATTAAAAAACCCCAAATAGTTGGCGAAAGTTTACAAGCTGGTAAGAACTCATATATATCAAAGGATCTCAATACATAAGAAATCATACTCGTATATCAAACCGAGACGAATGTTTATTTTATGAAATTTCCTTAAAAGGAACTGTTTTTTAATTTTCAGAATAAATTCAAGAACTCAAAACATTCAAAATAATAATCTCCGTAACTAATATTCTGGTTAATTTAAACTTTTTTTTTCTTTTAATATGAAAAAGTCTGACAAATTTCCGCTTGCGAGTCAAGGACAGACGGGCGCGTTACCCACGCAGAAATAGCGTGTTGTGTTTACTTTGGCTTTTGTGAATGGGCAGCATTGTGATCGAGCAGAAAAAGACGGAAAAATGGCCTGTGTGGGAAAAGACAGCTGTCGTGACGTCATTGCATCTAAATGAAAGAGAAATGGCGAGCATCTATCTGATGGTAAACAGATGCTTCCGCTTGTTTAGGAAGATGTATGTTTGCGAAAAGAAAGAGAACAGCGATTCTCTGACAGAAATATCCAGTGTATGTTTATAATTCGCTCTACTCCTTAACAACAACTTTTTGAGAATGAGTGTGATGTGGATGAGTTTTTTGACTCTTAATTAGTTTAAAAATATAAATTTTTCTTATTATTATATTGTCTCGAATACGTACTTTTTCTTGTAAAATACTCCAGTTCCAGATAATGCATCTGTTGTTCAACGTTGAAAGTTGGAGTAGGAATAATTTTTTGAGACTTTTCTGTTCAGGGTATAACCTGGCAGATATAATCTTTGATGCCAAATGGCTGCACCAACGTTCCCATGACAAAATCCTATTGTTATTATATATAATATATTTTTGCATAGACTATATAAAATACCTTAAAAATATGATTGATACTGAAATACACATAAATACAAAAGCAGTTAAATGAAATATATACATAAATTAAAATGTCTTCTTCTTCTCCATTGGCGAGCAGCCTGGTGGCCAATTGGCTAGAGCTCTGGTATTTGCTATTACAGGCTTCAGGTTCGAATCCTGGTGGTAGCACGGATGCTTGTGAGTGGTTCGGAATCCACGTTAAACTGTAGGTCCCGGTCTATTTTTTAGCCTAAAGTGTGCACAAGATGCATCGGAGTGACAAACCAAAACCAATCAAAATGTCTTGAAATGACATTGTCAGCTTATTCCAGATAATGCTATGACTTTGTTTGACGTTGTTAAGGTTGTATTACTCTTCAAGGTTTTTGACAGTCAACGATTTGCAAATATTTTGACGCATACGAGTCATAACAAACTTAAAAAGTTTTTTTATCTCCAAACAAGACGCATATCAAGTTGAACTCTTAATCCAATGAGGACGTATACTGAGGTACTCCTGTATTTAAATTTATATGAATATTAGTGTTGCACGACAGCTGGCCTTTATGCAAGTGAAAAATTAGAGCTCTATTTTTGTTAGTGGCGTAAATACAACGCATAAACGAGATTTGGTTTGTCGTTCTACGGTCATTTTTGTGCACACTTCAGGCTAATTAGACCGGGACCTACAGTTTAAAGTGGATTCCGAACTACTCCCAAACATCCATGCCAAGGCCAGGATTCTAACCTGGAGTCTGCAGGTACCACTTGGCCATCAGGCCGCTCATAAACGAGGAGATAAGGGTAGTGATTATAATATCATATGAACATCTGGTAATTATAAAAATATATGAACATCTAATGATTTAAAAGCATGCATGAGCATTTGGCGGTTATAAGAGAATCTGTGTGCATCTGATTTTAAGAGAATATATAAAACATCTGGTGATTATGTGAGTATAAAACACATGGCGATTATAAGGGCATGTATGACTATTAGTCGATATAATCAATGCTTTCTACTGCCAAGAATTTCAGTTTCAAAAAATATGCATTACTTAGCATTATCATTATAAAAAAAAAAAAAAATAATAAGTAAAGCATATGAAAATTAATGCACTTTTATATATAAAAAAAGCTTAAGGAAATATAGACAACATGTATTTAGAAACAAATTTTTAAATGCCAAATGATCGAAAATTATTATTGTTCATAAAATTATGTAAAAAAATCTAGAAGAATTATAAAATAAAATGTTACTAATAGTGTAACTAAGTAAATTTCGATTTTACATCGCTTAGTTGTCGCAGTTCTTCTCAGCGATTCTGGATTTCATGCCATGTATTTGAAACACCTGAGAAATTTTGAATTTATAGCCGCTTTGATACATTGTTTCATACAATGTATTGGCAAGCATCTCGAATAATTATGAAATCATCGCTATGATAGCTGTTTCATACAATCTAGAATTGGCAAGCATCTGACAATTGGCGAGGAGTCTGAGAATGCATTGACAAGTACCTGAATATATTGTAAAGAGCAGGGTTATAGAATTAACTGCTAAGACAATACGCTACTTCATGCCACGTATTAGCAAGAATCTGACGAGTTATAAAATCATCGCTGTGATAGACTGTTTCATTCATTTTAGTGGTAAAGCATCTGGGAATTGGCAAAGATCTGAGAATGTATTGACAAGTATGTATGTATTAGCAGGCTTCTGTAAGGTTATAGAAATAACAGCCACTATAATATGATGCTTCCTGTCATGTATTAGGAATCTGACCAGTTCTAAAAGCATCGCTATGATAAACTGTTTCATTCACTTTATTGACAAGCATGTGAGAAGTTATGAAGTTAGCAGCCACTATGAGACGCTGCTCCATGTCATATATTAACAGCATCTGAGGAATTATGAAATCATCACTATGATAAGCTGTTTCATATAATCTAGAATTGTCACGCATATGATAATTGGCAAAGTTCTAAGAATATATTAACAAGTACCTGTATGTATCGGCAAGCAACTGAGATTAAGCTAATATAATATACTACTTCATATCATGTATTAGGAAGAGTCGAGGAGTTTTAAAATCATCGCTATGATAAACTGTTTCATTCAATTTATTGGCGAGGAATTTAAGAGTTATGAAATAACAGTCACTATGAGGCATTGCAAGGCATTCAGGCAGGCAAGCATCTGAGGAGTTAAAATCATCACTATAAGTTGCTTCATGGCAAACTACTATGATAAGAAACTATGATAAGCTGATTCATGGCAAGCATCTAAAAGTTGGTGGCTAGGAACTGAGAATGTATTGATAAGTATTTGTACTATGTACCGCCCGGCATTGACGAGTTAATGAACAGACGTTATGAAACACTGCTTTCAGTTTCTGGAAAAATAGTAGAGAGCGAAAAAATTTTCACATAATCCCACATGAGAAAATTCTAAGCTAAATCTAGAAAATTAACTTTGAATCTCAAGAACTCTTCGAAATACTCATAACATGAAACCAAGTATTTCTGGAACATGCCCTGGCAACCAAGAGATCTAAAATAAAAATTTATTATCTTTTGTGGTTACAATGCAAGCTAGTGAATGCATTTTATTTTTTTCTCTTCAAGTTACTATATAATTTTGTCCAAAATATTTGGACACCCTGCATATTTGGATTATATATACGTTAATATTATATGTTATTATATATGTTTCTTTTAATTTAGGTGAACTGCAAAGATGTTTCGATTAAACTTTGGGTTTATCTTCCTCGTAGCACTGCTTGTATCATTTGTCATTGCCAAAGAGCTACCACAGGTAAGTTTTTGCTTTCTGAACTCTCAAATAGCACAGAACTTTAATAATAAAAAAATACTCTAATAGTAAAATATTTTCGCTAATGTTTGTCAACAAGAAATTGTATTGAATTTAAAAGTTTAATATCTCTTTCTGTCAGGAAAGTGCTGAAAAGGATCAGTTGGATCTCATAGCAGAGGATGACAACTTAAATGAAGTAGATGAGGACAGCAACGAGAACGCTGCATCTAATGAAGTTGAAGGAGGCTATGTGCCGGGTAACAATATTATATTTCTCTCGTAAATTATTGCTCTTACTTCAAAGATAAATTATGTTTTGGTATTATTTACTACAGTTTAAGAGTTTCATTTATTATTTATTCATAATTAAGCACAAAGTATTATTGCACTTCATTTTGAAATTGTAGCATTTCATTTTGCTCATTAAACAGTTCTTAAAAATATTCTTTTATTTAATTTCTCTCATATATATATATAATAAATATGTATATATATATACACTGAAGTGACAAAAGTCATGGGATAGCAATATGCAAATTTTCAGATGGCAGTAGCATCGCGTAGAACAGGTATAAATGCGCAGTGGTTTCGCAGAGCTTTCATTTCTGTTCAAGTTATTCATGTGAAGAGGTTTTGACGTGATGATGACCGCACGACGGGAATTACCACAGACTTTGAACGCGGAATGTTAGTTGGAGCTAGACGCAGGGGTCATGCCATTTCGGAAATCGTTAGGGAATTCAACATTCCCAGATCCACTGTGTCAAGAGTGTGCCGAGAGTATGAAATTTCAGGCATAACATCCCACCAAGGACAGCGCAGTGGTCGACCGCCTGCACTTAACGACCGAGACCGGCGACGTCTGCAAAGAGTCGTAAATTCTAACAGACAGAAGCAACACTGCGTCAAATAACCGCAGATATCAATGTGGGACGTACAAGGGACTTGTCTGTTAGAACTGTGCGGAGAAATTGGCTTTCTTGGGCTATTCCAGCAGAAGACCAGACTCGAGTGCCTTTACTGACAGAACGACATCGCTTGCAGCGACTCTCGTGGGCACGTGAGCATATCGGTTGGTCCCTAGATGAATGGAAAACCGTGGCCTGGTCCGATGAGTCCTGATTTCAGTTGGTAAGAGCTGATGGTAGGGTTCGAGTGTGGCGCAGACCCCACGAAGCCATGGACCCAAACTGTCAGCAAGGCACTGTTCAAGCTGGTGGCGGCTGCGTAATGGTGGGCTGTTTTTCATGGCATGGACTTGGTCCTCTGGTGCGACTGGACCGAACATTGACTGAAAATGCTTATGTTCAGCTACTTGGAGATCACTTGCAGCCATTCATGGACTTCAAGTACCCAAACAACGAGGGGATTTTTATGGATGACAATGCGCCATGTCACCGGGCCACAACTGTTCGCGATTGGTTTGAAGAACATTCTGGATTCCAACGAATGATCTGGCCACCTAGATCGCCCGACATGAATCCCATCGAGCATTTATGGGACATCATCGAGAGGTCTGTTCGTGCCCAAAATCCTGCACCATCAACGCTTTCACAATTATGGACGTCTATCGAGACAGCATGGCTCAATATTCCTGCAGAAGACTTCCAACGACTTGTTGAGTCCATGCCACGTCGAGTTGCTGCACTTCGCCGGGTGAAAGGAGGGCCGACACGATATTAAGAGGTATCCCATGACTTTGTCACTTCAGTGTGTGTGTTTAAGGTCAGCTAACATATACATGTCGTATGGAAGTAAATACGGAGATTTTCCCTGTCAACAGGTTTAATCCTAATTTCTTAAATGTATATTTATTTATGCTGTCAATACTTAAGATATCTAACTATATTCGAATTCAGTTTTTAGGAAATACATATTGAAATAAGGTACTATTTGTTCCATTTTTTTCTTTTCTTTTTGATAACATGTGAAAATAATTATATCATACTTATTTTTAATGGATGTCCTTCACTATTATAAGATAATAAAATATATTAAAAGATGAAATCACAAGCCTCTCAAACCATTAATAACTTTTCACCAGAGATCTGATAAATAATCGATACATATTTTTTAACACCTGTCTTCTAAACAAATAATGCAGCAGCATCAACTTCTTTTACAACATGTTTGAATGACATAATTTGATGTGTGTGTGGCTCGGTGGTCTAGGGGTATGATTCTCGCTTTGGGTGCGAGAGGTCCCGGGTTCAAATCCCGGCCGGGCCCTACTTTTTTCCATTAAATATATGTTTGGAATATAAATCATCTAAAAGGTACGAAATATTTTTTTATTAATGAAGCTGCATTTATTTTTGGGGAAGGTTTTATTTCTCCGATTAGTCGGCTACATTCTAGAGTATCTTCGGTAATGGCAATATGAGGACGCTATACTGTATCAATATGGGAAGATGAATAACAAATATAAGTTCAAATATAAAAGCAGATCAAGTTTATTCTTATAATTAGCCAGTAGCAGCTCGTATCTACGCTAGAGAATACAAATCCACGAATAAGTAAATCGTATTAGTCCATAAACATTATAGACATTCCCAAGAGAATCACTTCGAATGAATTAATATTCGAACAGAAATTGTCTCTTCTTTATAGTAATCAGCTCTCTAGAGTCTTTTTACACCACTGACTCATGTGTTCTACTTATGCTTACATCGAACATATAAATGTCACTTGCGCGCGATAAAAAGAAGAACATTGCCTACCAGATTTTCTTTCAACTGTCACCATTTTCATGTCATACGGAAGAAAATGCGCAGATTCTTCCAAGGAAGACGGACTGTTGATACGAGACGTTTACATGTGCTCTCACAATCATTATTGAATCTCCTAGTTTTACTGAAGACAGTGGCTCTAACAAACGCTGTCAGTGGATTTGAATCTAAAACGTTCTGCACGCTAACTGTTCACATCACCATTGACCACGAGTATGACGTAGATATAATTTGGAATAATTAAATAAATATAAAAGGGCTATTCCATATTTTCGAACAGCAAAGCATCGATTGTCTTGTCCAACGCTGGATCAAAACAAGGATAAAAAAATATCATATGTGCTTCTTTTAGGAAATAAAAGTGATTACACAAATGCAAATCTTTGAAAACTTAATATTTTTGCCGATGAATTACTCTACTAGAACCATGAATTTAAATACGATGAAATAATTTAACTTTTATTATTAGAACCATGGAATCATGAAGTTATATGTTGACAAGGAATAGAGAACATGTTCGATTGGATGAAAGTTATTCTGTTTCGAATGAGCCCCCACCTCACCCGTGAAAAATATCATGATTTAAGATACCAACCAAATGTTTTTTAAAAGATGAGTGGTGGGATAAACGGTATTCAATAATTGATAATTTGGAACTAAAAAAAATGACATTTTTCTCTGATGGTGACCTTTCAGAGTGTCCAGCTTTAGAACTGAGGGCTTTCAAAACGATCAATCAACGCATAGGTTATGAAAGAGCCGTTATCACAATGCATGGATCGGGATCTCAATGAATCGCATTTTATCTGAGGATAATTTCAATTGGAATTAATGGATCTGTTGATGCATTTTTAATTCTCTAAGTGGCCCCGTGCATTGATAAAAAGGAAAGAACGTGAATTGCATTTTTATCTGATTGCATTCCAATTGGAATTAATGGATCTGTTGATAAATTGTTCATTCTGTAAGTGATCTTGTATATTGAGAGAGATGGGACGATATATTTTATTATCAATCATGTTATGCGTTTTGAAAATAGTGAGCGAAATTCGATCTCCAAAAAAAAAGAAATATAAGCTTCATCGCTAGAAGATAATTTATTTAAATTTTTTTTATGAAGAAAAAATGTAGGGCCCGGCCGATTTGAACCGGGACCTCTCGCACCCAAAGCGAGAATCATACCCCTAGACCACCTAGCCACACACACAAGAAGTAAATAACATTGTAACAAATAATATTAATAAATCCAATGTATATTGACTCAAAAGCCAGATGTTCAAAGACATCAAATTTCCAGTGTAAAGAGACCTTTGTCATTCTAATTTTTTTCTATTACTGTTCCACTTCTGTATGTGTTCGTATTAAAATTTCAAATATTAAATCAGAAAATGCTGGCATATTAAATTATTTAACAAAATAAAAATAAATAATTGAATAAAGTTTCGTTATAATCGTTGATTTTTTATAAATTACTATACTATTATTTTCGAAATTTCACATGTACGAAAATTTGAAATGTTAAATAAAAATATTTTTTTTTTTTTTTTTCAATGCAGCTGGCAAATGGACCGTGATCTTTTATGCCATAAGAGCTGCACTGATGTTGCTCACTTTGCACTACCCAGGAGCTCGTGTAACTTGAATACAAGCCGCGGACGCGGAGTAACAATACCCCCCCACGCTCTACGGTCCTATAGGGACCGGGACCTACGACTTAAAGTGGGGATTCCGAACCACTACAAACACCATGGCAACGCCGGGATTTGAACCCGATACAGTGGTACCGAGCGCCAGAGCGCTAGCCACTCGGCCATCAGACCTTTAAATAAAAATATGATGCACTCAAAATTAGTCTTTTATGGAATAAGTCATATTTACGTCACATATCTTTTTTTTTCCTAATGCAGGCGGCATACACTTAGACAGCTGTCTTGGGTGCCCCTAAAGGCAAGCGCTGCACCGACGTTACTCACTTTGCATTACCCAGGGGCGCGTGTAACTTGAAGATAAGCCACGGACGCGGTAACAATGCCCTCATAAACGCTCTACGATCTATTAGACCGGGACCTACGGTTTAAAGTGGTTTCCAACCACTACAAACATCTATGGCACCGCAAATCTCCACGATCCCTATTGGACCTACGGTTTAAAGTGGACTCGAACCATTACAAACATCTATGGCTGAACTCTAACCCGAAACCTATGCTACCGAGAGCCCAGAGCGGTAGCAACTCGGCCATTCAGGCCCACGTCACATATCTTGTTGTACCAATCGTGTTAATTACAGCTTATTTTTGTGATGAAAACATTTGCATTGACGGAAAAAAAGAAATGTAACTTGGTAGGCAAAATATGTATTTATATATTTATTTTATAAATGTGTTAATGATACATCTTTTTTTGCTGTCTAATTTTAAATAAGTTATATGAATGATTTTATTTTCATATGTACTTATTTATTTCTTAAGATTTTATTAACATCAATTACTTTAAAATTTATAAATAAGGTTTAACACTATAAGTTTGATTACTTAACTGAGCAATTATTTTTAGACTGATATATTTAACAAAGAAACGTTTTGTTAAGTATTTTGCAAAAATGTATTCTGTTTTTACAAAGAAGTCAAATAGTTCTGTCATAATATGAAGTATTTTGCATTTACCAATAAAAACAAGTAAAAATATATATGTATAAAAAAAGGTAAATTCTACTTTTTTTTTTTCACTCTATTGCACAAAAAAAGTTTTTGTCAGCTCAAAATAATATTCATTAATTTTTTAAGTTTATCGGGCACCATCTATGGGTAGATATATACAATTTAAATCTAAAAAAAAATTAATTCATTAAATTTAATGATTGAATTAATATTTGAAAAACTTTATTAACATCAAGTGTCATCCACTACAAGTTTAAAAAAATGTATTTGAACTCGAGTGGATGAATAAGAAGTGTTTTATGAACGATTGAAAATTTGAACAAGATATATATGTGTAGGGAGAGTGTGAGCTAATAGAAGGAATTGAATCAATAAGAATTCAATATTTTTTAATATTAAATCACTGCTTCACGTAAAAAACATCTGCATTTAAATCTTTGTATTTAAATGCAGATGCTTCATTGTATTTAAATGCAGATGCCATACCTAGCGTAAGGCGTACGTATTCATCAAAAAGGATAAGGGCAATTACTGCATAAGACAAACAAAAAAAGTAACAAAATTGTGAGTGTTTGGATAAATGAAATAATCCTACATGTATATATATATATATTCAAATTTTCTTACATATGAAATTTCAAAAATTAAACTAATTTATAAACATCAATGATGATAAAAGAACTTTTATTCAGCGTTTGTTAAAATATTTACACTTTCCATCAATAAAATCATTGAAATAAAATACTGTGCCAAATGTTTTTTCTTAAACGTATCAGTTTGAAATAATTGCTCATTTAAGTAATCAATCTTAAAGTGTTAAACCTTAATTATAATTATTTTAAAATAATTGATATTAATAAATCTTAACAAATAATTAAGTATTTATGAAAAATTAAAATCACTTATAATATTTTACATCTTTAAAATTAGACAGCAAAAATCATTAAGAAATAAACATTTGTATCATTAAGAAATTAATTAAAAACAAGTAATTAAAAAAAAAAATTAAAGTCAATTCCTACTTTTTTTCTTTCACTATATTGCAGAAAGTCCTCTATAAATAATTTTCATTCATTTTTTTAAATTTATCTGGCGCCATCTATTGGTAGATAAATGCGACTTAAACCTAAAAAAATTAAAAAGTTAATTAAATTTAATTACTGAATTGATATTTGAAAAACTGTATTAACATCCAGTGTCATTCACTACAAGTTCAAAAAAATGTATTTGAACTTGAGTGGATGAATAAGAAGTATTTTATGAACGATTGAAAATTTGAACAAGATATATATAGGGAGAGTGTGAGCTAATAGAAGGAATTGAAAAATAAAATAAAACATATTTTCCTATTAAATTAAATTTATTTTCCTTAATGTAAATGTTTCATCAACAAACAAGCTATAATGAATTCGATTAGTACAATGTGATATATGACGTAAATATGACTTATTCATATAAAGATTGACTTGTGCATTATATTTTCATTTAACATTTCAAATTTTCTTACATGTGAAATTTCCAAAATAAAAGTAATTTATAAAAATGAATGATGACAAAGGAACTTTTAAAAATTAATGATGACAAAGTAACTTTATTGAAAATCAATGTTGACAAAGTAACTTTATTGAAAATCAATGATGATAAATTAACTTTATTCAGTGATTGTTGAATTATTTAATAAACTAGCCTTTGCAAGATGTGCTGTTCTAATATTTGAAATTCTAATATGAACACACATGAGTAGAACAGAAATACAAAAATATTGGGAATGACGACGGTCTCTTTACGCTGGAAATCTGATATGTTTTCCAACATCTGGCTTTTGAGTCAATATATTGGATGTATTAATATTATTTGTTACACTAATATTTATTTCTTGTGTGCGTGGCTCGGTGGTCTAGGGTATGATTCTCGCTTTGGGTGCGAGAGGTCCAGGTTCAAATTCCGGCCGGGCCTACATTTTTTCTTCTTCTTAAAAAATGTACATATTTTTAATGAAGTATTCTCTAACAATGAAATTATATTTCCTTTTTTTTGGAAATCGGTTTTCGCTCGGTATTTTCAGAATTGATAACATTACTTTAAAGGATTCAACAAAGGATAAAGGCAAATACTGCATTATAACATAAGACAAACAAAGAAGCAACAAAAATTGTGTGCGTTTGGATAAATGAAATATATCCTAAAAAATCAATAAAGAATTAACTTATAACAATCACCTGAACGTTTTATCAAGGAATGCATATGATTTTTATATTCCTAGATAAAACTTTCTCGTAAATGTATTGCTTGATTTGTTACATTATATATATTCAAATTTTCTTACATACGAAATTTCGAACATAAAAATAATTTATAAAAATCAATGATTATGTTGTTATTCTAATGCAGCTGACAATACATATACAGTTAATCTTTATGCCATAAACAAGGGCTGCACCGCTGTTACTCATTTAGAACTACCCAGGGGGCACGTGTAGCTTGAAGATAGGCTACTGACACGAGTAACACTATCCCCACAACGCTCTACGATCATATTAGAATGGGATCTATGGTTTAAAGTACATTCAGAACTTCTACAAACATCCATGCACCGCCGGGACTCAAACCCGAAACCTGTGGTACCGAACTCCAGCCACTCGGCCATCAAGTCCTAATCAATGATTATAAAAGAGCTGTATTCAGTGATTGTAAAAATATTTAAGCTTTGCATCATTGAAATCACTTAAAGAAAACAGCGTACAAAACATTTCTTTTTTATTAAATGCTTTAGTTTCAAAATAATTGCTCAGTTAAGTAATGATTCTTATACTGTTAAACCTTAATTATAATAATCTTAAAATAACTGATGCTAATAAATCTTAACAAATAAATAAATACATATGAAAAATAAAAAATCACTTATATATTTTATTTAAAATTATACATAAAAAAAAAAGATGTATAATTAAGAAATTTAAAAAAAAAAAAAATAAAGAAGTACATATTTGCCTATTAAGTAAAATTTTTTTTCCTTAATGCAAACGTTTCATCATCAAACAAGCTATAATGAATTCGATTAGTAAATATATATATAATATAGTAGCACATAAATAAATATAAATAAAATAAATACATAAAATAATATAATAGTACATAAATATAACTTATTCACATAAATATTGATTTTGAGTGCATTATATTTTTATTTAATATTTCAAATTTTCTCACACGTAAAATTTCGAAAGTAAAAGTGATTTCTAAAATTAATCACGATAAACAACTTTTATTATAAATTAATGACAATAAAGGAACTTTATTCAGTGATTGTTAAATTATTTAATAAGCTGGCCTTTGCAAGGTGTACTACTCTAATATTTGAAATTCTAATACGGAACACACAAGCAGTAGAACATAAAACGAAAAAATTGGGAATGACAACGGTCTATTTGCACTAGAGATACGTTTTTCAACATCTGGCTTTTGAGTCAACATATCGAATTTATTAATATCATTTGTTACAATGTCTTTTTCGCGTGGCTCGGTGGTCTAGGGGTATGATTCTCGCTTTGGGTGAGAGGTCCCGGGTTCAAATCCCGGCCGGCCCTACATTTTTTTTCTACTTCCTAGAAATGTACGGGATTTCTAATGAAGTATTTTCTAACGATGAAGCTATTTTTTTTTTTGGAGGTCGGACTCAGTAGATTCCTTCATATCAGTACTTTAATTCCAATTGAATTGCCTTCGGATAAAAATGCAATTCATGTCCTTTCATTTTTATCAATGTACGACACTTAAAAGAATTGCAAATGTATCGATAGATTTATTAATTCCAATTGAATTATCACTAGATAAAAATTGCAATTCATTGAGGTTCCGATTAATGCATTGCGATATAGGATCTTTCATAACCTATGCGTTGATATACATACGATTATAATTGTGAAATCCCCTCAGTTCTAGGGCCGGACACTCTAAAATGTCACCATCGGCGTAGAAATGTCATTTTTTTAATTCCAAATTATCACTTCTTGAATGCCGTTTATCCCACCACTCACAGCTTTAAAATAAAACTTTTGGTTGCTGCCTTAAATGACGATTCATTTTCGAGGGTGGGGTGGGGTCTCATTCGAAACAGAATAGCTTTCACCCAGTCAGACTTTTGTTCCATTCTATATCAATATATAGCGCCGTGATTTTATGATTCTAACCAACAAAAGTAAAGTATTTCATCGCATTTGAATTCATCTGATAGTAATTTATCGTATTCATCATTCTAGTAAAAGTAATTCATCGGCAAGAATCTTAAGTTTTTAAAACATTTACATTTGTGTGATCACTTTTATTGACTGAAGAAACACATATGATATTTTTCTTTTTTCATCTTTATTTTTGATTCAGACTTTGATTAGACAATCGAAACTATGTTGCTTCAAAAAGGTTTTTTTTTGGAAGATGAAATGGCCATTTTATATATTTTTTTCAATTCCTTCTATTAGCTCACACTCTCCCTCTATATATCTTGTTCAAATTTTCAATCGTTCATAAAATACTTTTTATTCATCCACTCAAGTTTAAATACATTTTTCTTAAAGTTGTAGTGGATGACACTGGATGTTAAGACAGTTTTTTCAAATATTAATAATTCATTCATTAAATTTAATTCATTAATTTTAGTTGTTTTTTTTTTTAGATTTAAGTTGCATGTATCTACCAATAGATGGCGCCAGATAAACTTAAAAAATGAATGAAAATTATTTATAAAGAACTTTCTGCAATAGAGTGAAAAAAAAAAAAAGTAGGAATTCACTTAAAAATTTTTATATTACTTGTTTTTTTTTTTCCAAATTGTATCTACGTCAGACTCGTGGTCTAATGGTGACTTGAATAACTTGTATATAGAATGTTTTAGATTCAAATCTGCTGCCCAGTGTTTGAAATCTCGTATTTCTGAAAATAGTGACTAACAATGATAATTGTGAGCATATGTAAGCGTCACGCATCAACAGTCCGTCTGCCCGGGAAGAATCTGTTATTAATGATGATACGAATGATGAATACGATGAAATACTTTTATTTTTTACAACCATGGAATGATGGAAATAGAGCAGATGTCCGATTGGATGAAAGTTATTCTGTTTCGAATGAACCCCACTCCACCTTCAAAACATAAATCATTTAAGATACCGGCATTTTGCATTTTCTTTCCTACGACATGTAAATGTTGCACAGTTTACCGTAAAAAAAAAATTCTGTAAGGTAATATTTATCGCGCTGAGAGGGCATTCATAAGTTCGATGCATTCAATCATAAGTAGAACACATGAACCAGTGATCCAAAAGTCTTCTGGAGAACTAATTATTATGGAGAAGAGACAATTTCTGTTCGATTATTAAATTCATTCGAAGGCGAGGCTCTTGGGAGTGTCCAAAATGTTTATGGACAAACTTGGTCTACTCATTGGTAGATTTGCATTATCTGGTTCATGGGTCATGGGGCCTGATAGGGCATATCTAAGGCATGGAGGTCTGATGGCCGAAAGACCACAAGTTTCGTGTTCGAATCCCGGCCGTGCCATGGAGGTTTGTAGTGGTTCAGAATCTAGTACTTTAAACAGTAGGTCCACGGTCTAATATCTTCAGATAAAATCGCTAAGCTGACAATCTTATAACTCCTATGTAGAAATCTGCCATTAGGCAGATGGCTTACCCCTCCATGGGCCGTAGTGCCATGGAGTTAATTAGTTTTGGCCACGAGTTGTTGCTATTCTAAAATAAACTTGAACTGCTTTTATATTTGAATCTATGCTTTTTAATCATCTTCCCATATGAATACAGCATCCCCCCACCCATACAGCATTTATACCTCACATTTACCATCACCGAAGATAACTAAAAATGTAGCCAATTGAAAGAGAAAAAATAAAACCTTCCCCGAAAAATAAATGTAGTTTCATTAATAAAAAAATTTCTGTACTTTTAGATTTTTTTCTAAATATATATTTAATGAAAAATAAAAATAAGGGCCCGGCCGGGATTTGAACCCGGGACCTCGCACCCAAAGCGAGAATCATACCCCTAGACCACCGAGCCACACACACATCAAATTATATCATTTCAACATGCTGTAAAAAAGTTGATGTCTGCATTATTTGTTTAGAAGGCAGGTGTTAAAAATATGTATCAATTATTTGTCAGATTTCTGGTGAAAAGATATTAATGGTTTGAGAGGTTTCTCATTCATCTTTTAATATTTTTCTTTATTTTATAATAGTAGTGAATATCTTTAAAATAATTTTAAAGTAATTATGTTAAAAATTAGAAAAAAAGAACTGAAAAAAATAGTGTCTTATTTCAATATGCATTTCCTAAAAAATTAATACGAACATAGTTAGACATCCTAAGTATTGACTGCATAAATAAATATACTTTTAAGAAATTAGGTTAAAACTATTGACAAGTGATAAATTAAACTGTATTAACATAATTCAGTTTATTTCATATTTAGTTATTTTGCATAACTTTTTTTTTTCTTAAAAATATCTTTAGAAGTCGTATATTAATAGAAAATAGAGATTTTATACATTTTTTTTTTTCTGTAGCTTTCTGATGATTTATTTTTGAGCATATGATTAAAAGATGGGGCCTGATGGCCGAGTGACTAGCTCTATGGCACCCGGTGCCACAAGTTTCGGGTTCGAGTTCTGGCTGTGCCATGAATGTTTGCAGTGTTTTGGAATCCCCTTTAAACCTTAAATAGTTGAAGTATTTAAAACCTTAACTTTATCCGCTTCAAACAGCCCAACTACTTCCAATAGTCATATTAGGTCCAAGCCTCTTGGTTATTCTCTTGGCTATTTCTTGGGCGTAGGACTGACAACCCTGCCGCTTAAAAAAAACATCTCCTGTCTCGAAATTTGTCAGTAGGCAGACGGCCTTGGTCCACTATGGGGCTGTTGCGCCAATGATAATGATGATGATGATGATAATTAAAGATAAAAAATTGGAGTTCAGCTGGGATGTAAACCCGATAACTCTCACCCCAAAGCGATAAAAATGCTAGAATCATACTTAATAGTACTTTAGATGAAACCTAACTGTAAATCGACAAGATTTATTTTAAGTAACCAATTCTCTAAAATAAAGATTCCAGAAAAAATTTGAAAATAAATAAAATTTTAGTATTCATTAAAAAAACTAAAATAATGATATACTTTTCTGAAAACTTGAGCTCAAAATAAGTTAATTTGTTAATTAAGTTCTTTCACCAGCGGTGAAACTTTGAATTATTAAATCTGCCATGAGAGATCGAAATTTGACACCGCGTTGACACTCTGTTGAAAGAGACCTTGGGAAGTTAAATAAATGATACTTCCAGTGGACATTTTACAAGGATACAGGACGAGTGGAGAAAAAACATCAAGGATAGTGCAAGAACTGTGAATGGTGGTATTGACAAACTGTTTCTTCTTCAACGTCAACTTGGAGACGGGAAAAATAATAGTATGAAACTTAGTGAAAAGGCAACACCCATGAAGAATTTGAATCCATCTTTGGATAATTCCGTCTTTGATTATTACCCACAAAAGTTTAAATAGTTTCTTTTATGAAGAAACACATAAAAAAATAATAAAAATCTTTTAATCTTCTAAAAATATAAATATAATTATTTTTGTAAGTGATGTGGTATGAATTGCCACATTTTGTGACATGGCCAACCTCAAATGTTTTGCGGGAACATTTGAAATGAAATCGACATGCGTTTTGATTTAAATTACATATACCTAGAGGTTAACTGATAGCTGGAGATTTATTTAATAGTCATTATATGTGATAAAAATTAACATAAAATGTTTTAATCAGAGAATTTGTTTTTATTGGAAGGGTTTTAAACATAGACGTTTCACTGTATAACGATACTAAAATTCTAACACAATTACCATTTGAAATAAAAATTACATAAAAATAATCATTAAAAAAAAAGCCCGTTGGATGGGGAAATAAAAAAAAAATCATTATTTTGGTAGATTCAATTGAAATTTCTTGATTTTATGCAATGAGCTACTTAGTACTATTTCATTTGAATCATATGCAATAAATTATTAAAATAATATTTTTAAAATGCAAGAATTTTTACAAAATGAACAAAATAAAAGTATTTATATTATAAATTTAAACCATGTTATTAATCATGTAATTGTATTCCTATTAGAGAGGGATGGAAAATTTTTAAATCTTATTGATTTCTAACAATTAAGTATTGCGTAAACCTTGTTGGCCAAGATCGTCTGCCTACTGGCAGATTCCGAAACAAGAGATGTTTTCATTTTACAGGGTAGTGTTATCAGCTTTAGCCCAACGCTTTATATTAATATTAGAACGGGACCAAGGTTTAGGGTGGATTCGAACCACTGCAAACATCCACGGCATCTCCGGGACTCGAACCCGAGGAACCTGCCCTGAGCGCTAGTCATTCGGCCATTAGGCACCCTCTTAGTATTATTACTGTTTTAAATGTTTTGTTAATTGTTTTTAATGTAATTAAATGATTTATTTTGTTGAAAGTTTTAAAATAATCTGAGAAAGTGGTTTATAGCCGTCATTTTATTAGCGAAATGATGGGAAGAGGGGCCTTTTGTAAGGTTTTTTAAAGAGGTCTTTCGATAAAATTTTGGGGGAGGATGAAATCTTTGACCTTCATTTTAGTAGAACAAGTAATATAAAAAAAAAAATTTTTAAGTCAATTCCTACTTTTTTCACTGTATTGCAGAAAGTCCTTTATAAATAATTTTAATTCATTTTTTTTTCTAAAGTTTATCTGGCGCCATCTATTGGTAGATATATGCAACTTAAATCTAAAAAAAAAACTAAAATTAATTAATTAAATTTAATTACTGAAATAATATTTAAAAAACTGTATTAACATCCAGTGTCATCCCCTACAAGTTCAAAAAAAATGCATTTGAACTTGAGGGGATGAATAAAAGTTTTTTATGAAAGATTGAAAATGTGAACAAGATATATATAGGAGTGTGTGAGCTAATAGAAGGAATTGAAAAATGAAGCGGTAGCCTTTATTTTATCAGTAAAGGATACTTTTATTTTAACAAAAAAAAAAGGTGCAGTAGCTTTCTTTTTACTAACAAAGAAGAGAGAAGTCTGTGACCTGCATTTTAGTCAAAAAAATAAAAAAAATGGACGAGGGGATCCTGTACTTCCTTGAGATGAAGTCTTTCATCTTACAGACAAAAATAGTCTGTGCAAAAATAGAATTCGTTGAGAAAACCGTGCTTAAAGTGAATTTCTAAACACTAAATGGCAAAGTTGATATAGATTGATCAACAATTAATATTTTCCGATAATTTGCTAAATTTTTTTTTTAAGATTATTAATCACGCATTTTTTTCCTTACACAAGTGTGTTTTCCAATCTTTATTATGTTTCCAAATTACATGTGTTTATAGTTTACATGTATTTATGTTATTTTATCTTAAATTGTGCGCAGATCCTTGCATGAAAGTTCGCTGTGGTGCTGGCAGAATCTGTGAAGTCAACGACAAAGGAGAAGGCCAATGTGTCTGCATACCCGAATGCCCACAGGAGACAGATGATCGAAGAAGGGTATATACATAGCACATCATGATAACTGATAAATGAACCATTTATTACATTTTCTATTTTATTTGATCCCTTTAAAAAATAAAGCAAAAATCCCTACTAAAATTAATTGCTGAATTATTATTTAATAATTTAATGACATGAAATAAATCATCTTTTACTTATTCACACACTGATAGCATTAATTCTGAAAATAAATCGTTAATATAATATTATTTATATACTTTATATGTATTTAAAAGGTGTTAAAGCATGTTATATTATATTTAAGAAAGCATTGTAGTGGTGTGGGTACGGGCAACCAGATTGTAACGGGGTGCGGTTGGGTTGAGATACTTCAGGCACAGGTTGGGGATCTCGCAACTTTATTTACACACATATACAATTAGAGACATACAATATTTAACACATTTAAAGACAGATAAATTATAGATTCGGGGAAGGACTCCACTTCTAAGCCGAAACCGAAACTCGGATATGCGCAGAATGCTCGAAATATACTTCCTCTTTGATGAGAGTCTGTAGGCCAACAGAAGAACAGGGTTGAGCTAAATATACTTCCTCTCGAAGTGGCGGCCTGGAAGCCAAGTGGTTAGAGCTCGGGCCTTTGGTATCACATTGTTGAGGTTTGAATCTGGTGTGGCATGGATGTTTGTTAGTGGTTTCGAATCCACTATAAACTGTAGGTCCCTGTCTGTTTAGCCTTGTGTGCACAAGATGACCGTAGAGCGACAAACCAAACCAATCCTCTCGGAGAGAGAGACTGTGGTCCAAATAAATGGTTTACTCAGCGGGAGCGCATGGTTGCACTATATTTCCTCTCGAATGAGAGAGAATCTCAAGGCCGACGGCCCATTTCTATTATTGACCACTATTGCTGATCCAAACGGTAATGCTCGTTACATCAACCAAAGCGATCTTTGCCAAAGATAGTGTGCTCTCAGCGGAATGCTTATAAAAACCGTGTGCAGATGCTAAACGGAAAAGCACTAAGTGACATATAAAATCAAATTTATTTGTAATTTCAGACGCATCTTTCTATTACATTTCGTGAATCAGGTTTGATGAAATATCGGATTAGTATGGTGTCCCGCGTCAAAGGACCTACCATATGACTACCGGTCATTGCTCACAGTTGAACTTGTTTGGAGGTAGCTAAACAGGCTTCCATGTATATTAGCCTACATGGTTTAATCGGCGAGAAACAGCTTTGGTAGATAAGCGAGTAACGGCAGTTTTTTCAAAATATGTAACAATCTAACCAGGTATATGCTCATTTTAGCTCTTATAGATGCATATATATCTTCTTAGGATGTGGTACTCCTTATACGCCTCGAACGTCTTTTTCGCAGAGCTTTTTAATCTTCAGGGAGTCGTATTTTCCCACGGAATAATGGTTAGACATGCCTATTGCTGTTGACGACCTGAGTGACACTTTTTCCCCTTGTTTCTAGACGTCCAACAGCTCGACCATGATCATATGTTCTCAAGCGACATCTCACAGAGAATCTGCATTCAATATTAACCTAATAAAATGAAAATTTACAGCGCCATTTTCAGAAATTAACAGCATGCTATTCCCCTCTGTATTGCTTAAAATATGAATTACTCTGACGAACGTTGTCTGATAAAAACTCTTGTCCTGCACCACTTTACAGCACATTTTTTTTCTGCACTTGCGCAGCTAATGGAAAATCATTTTTTCAATCGCAAATGAAAAAGAAATCAGCGAAGAAATGGTAGATAACACATAATATGCTCGAAAAAATATTTATAAACAATAATAGCTGTTCGAGATAACACGCATTCTTGACAGCGAAAGTTTTTTACATCTGGTTTCATCAACAAATAAACAGGTTCAAAGTAATAAACAGGGCATCCATAAAGTTTCTGTACAATTTCAAAATTTTATTCTTAAGCAAAATGAAAAGACAAATAAGTGAAAACTAATACAAAGTGAGACTTAAATTTAATTAAATGAGTAAAAAAAAAACTTAAATTTATAAGTTAATATCTCACTATATGAGAACCATTAGTTGCGCGCAGCACATCAAGGCTGTACTCGGTTTCTTCCCATGGTCGCTGTAGCATACTTTCAACAATGGTGGCAATGCCATCTAAGATCCTCTTTAGATCAGCCATATCCCATACCTTTGTTCAATATGCGATATTTTTAACCTAGCTCTAAATACATCGTACACCAGATATAACTCTCCTACCAGGACTCCTTTCTATGGGGTACATTTGCCTTTGTAATAAATTTTTTTTAAAATTGTAAAGACATTAGACAACCTTATGCAGACATCCATTATTGAAGAGCTATTTCTTAAGATATAAAATAACAAATAGATTAGGTAAATGAAAAAAATTCGTTTTTGTTTATTTCAGGTGTGCAGCAATCACAACGAGACCTGGAGCAGCGACTGCGAAGTCTACAGGATGAGATGCTTCTGCAGCGAAGATTCGGATGAATGCAAGACTAAGAAATACAAACACGTCCATGTAGACTACTATGGCGAATGCAGAGGTTAGTAAATAGTTGCACTCGATAATAATTTTTATTTATTTTTAAATTTATAGTAAAGATAATTTCTGCGGCGAATGAGGTACTGGCATGCTAAATAAGTTGTCTTAAAAATCCGTGAATTTTTTCTTTTGTGATAGTAAAATTTTATTTTTAAACATGAATTCCTGTGTGATGATTGAACGTATCATCATAATTAGAAGAAATAAATCTTAGATTCTTCTTATACATTTAAAAACTGGTGAAGATTCAGATACTTTTTGACATTGATTTTGTTGTGTTTTTATTATTTTGAATGACTATGATATTGGCACGTTAGCTCTTTTTTATATTGCAGTTGGTTATCAAATGGCTAGAGGAATTGAAAGCATTCTATTGCTATTGAAAATTAGGACTATCTACTTATTATGTTCCAAGTTATCCTAGATTTGCGGCTGTTATAGAATTTCATCTACAGATGAAAATCATGGCTGTTTCCATGCTCACTAGTTTTTGCTTTAATATTGTAGATTCATTTATATATGCTAAACATGGCAGCCGGGCAGAATTTAAACCTTGTGAGCAACATAGTACGGACACACTGGTGGCTCATTAATCAATGTCTTGATAACATAATGCACTATTTATATCAATATATAAACGTCCGTGTCTACAAGTTGTCTTCACATCCTTGCAATAGATTTTGGATGAACTCGAGCTTTAAAACGCTCTTAATCAAGATTTCAAAATACGGGTTTATTAAATCAAGGTTCAAGTCTCAGCTGTGCAATGAATGTTTGTAGTGGTTCGAAATCTACTTTAAACCGTAGATCCCGGTCCAATATGACTGTAGAAAGTTGGGCTGACAACCCTATCCCGTAAAAGAAAACATCTCAATTTCGGAATCTGCCATGATCCAACAGGGACTGTAGTACCAGGGAGTTAGCCTTCAGAAATTTTCAAAAAAAGCCAACAACTAAATGCCAAAAAACATGCTGTACATCTTAAATTATCATGGAGCAACATTCTTTATAATTAAGATATTGTCAAAAGATTATTAAAGGTGTTGAGTTTAAGATGGTTATACTAAAATGTACATGATAAAGAAGGAGTCTGCTCTTCACTGTTGATAATGTAATACTCTAGAACTCCAGAACTTTGCAATTACTCTGTAATACAAACTCCATGACTTTACGATAAATTGCAAAGTTCTGTATGTCTAGTAAAGAGTTTCGTGTATATTTTCTTTCAATTACAGATTATAACTAATTCTGCGGCATAAAAAAATCATTTCGCAAGAATTCAATGCGGTATCTTATTCCTACATTTGCAAAGTAACAATCGTGCCATTGTTTAGTGCAGCTTGGCCAAAACTGGACCTTAAAAGATTTCTATACAATCTTTCAAATACGCACCATTATAGATTTTAAATATAATGGTGAATAAATATATTTTTAAATAAAATGCTGTCTTTGTTCTCTTATGTTTATCTTGGGTAGTTTTGTGGAAGCACATATCTGTAAAAATAGATTGTTAATAAAATCTTTTTTTCCCTCAGAAATTCCCAAATGCATGGAAGAGGAAATGGAAGACTTTCCCCGACGCATGCGCGAGTGGCTGTTCAACATCATGAAGGATTTGGCCCAGAGAGCCGAACTGGACGACAAGTATCTGGAACTGGAACTCGAAGCTGAAAAAGATCTAGCCAAAAAATGGGCTAATGCTGTCATCTGGAAATTTTGCGACCTCGATTCGCATCCTTTTGATAGAAGTGTCTCCCGCCACGAACTCTTCCCCATCCGAGCCCCCCTGCTGGCCATGGAACACTGCATCGCTCCTTTCCTCGACAAGTGCGATGCTGACGACGACCACAGGATTTCACTGAAGGAGTGGGGATTGTGCCTGGGGTTGAAAGAGAATGAAATTGAAGATAAATGTGCTGCTATTCGAGATAACGAATAGATATTTAAGATGTTTCACAAATGAACTTTCACTGCCATTTATATCACAATGAAACCGTGAATTCATGTGCCAAAGCTTAATACAACTTCGCAATATTTTGTGTGACATAAATTTGTATATGTGTCTTTTGTCTGTTCTGCTTACAATAGACAACTGTGAAAAGTTTTGTAATTTTAATAAAAATAAACTAATTTTTAAATAATTTGTAACTATTAAATGATGTTTAACTTGATACAAAGAAAAACTACATTTAACATCCTTAAACTATAACTTATTTGTACACCAATAAAGAATTCTTAAACTAAATTACAAGGACATAAAATTACATATTTCATAAAATAAAGCTTACTTACAAATAACTAAAAGTTTTAATATTATGAACACAAAATTCAGGCAATACCTAAAAATCACACATCCATAAAACTGCTTACTTTCCTCTTTGGTACCACAGACTTCAGATTCGAATCCTGGTGGTGGCATGAATGTTTGCTAGAGGTTTGGAAACCACATTAAACTGTAGATCCCAGTCTCATTAACCTGAAGTGTGCATAAATGACCGTAGAGCGACAAATCAAAACCAAACTCAAAACCTTACTTTCCTTGCTATTTCAGACAAGTCAAGGTACTCATTTTTCAAAATATGTACAATTACATGAGCTTTATTTAATATATTTGCAAATTGAGAACAATGATTCATAAAGACATCGCCACAAAAAATTAAATCGCATCACTGCTGCAATAGATTGCTTTCCATATATTTTTACTGTTAACAAAAGGTGGATATAGTATTTCATATTCATAAAAAATAACCTCTTTAATCCAGGTATTTGATAATTTGGCACATTCTATAATCCAACACTGATTGAGGCTTTAAGTGAAGCCTCAATGCTATTATTATATTTTTTCATATAAGTTCAGTCATTTGTTGACTGCAAATGGTGACATATTTTATTAGATATTTATATCATTTGCATGGGTTCCAAGTATACACTCGCATAATAATAATAAACATTTAAAATAAAACCTAACAAAGAGTTATTTAAAAATCTGTTCTTTTATTTGTATAAATTACAATAATCAGCAGGTATTACCTCACATTATGTTATATGAATACACATGTATTAATAATATGAGTTCAGACATTTTTTGAATTTTTTTTTTTTAATACAAATAAGCAATGAATCTATACATGGGACAAAAAAGAAAACCATTTACCGAAGGGCAAAAAATTATACTATTTATATAAGGTTTTAATCCAAATCATTAATCACACATATCTTTTTTCATTTTCCTTCATTTACTTGTGCTTTTCTGAACAAACTGGGCACAAAACTTTGAATTTCAATGGAAATATACGTTGAATCATAACAAAAATACTTATGATATATTTGGCATTTTAATTTAATTACATGATTTCTATATACACATGAAATTGCTACTAATAACCTAACTTTGGACTCAATTCTTATTCTGAAAGTTAAAATTATTTCAGAAAAATAAGTTATTTAAAAAAAAAAAATAACATCAAAAACATAAAAAAAAAAAAATTACATGAGTTCTAAATACTATGCTGTTCTTATTTTTACAATGAAGACCCTTTAACATTCACTATTAGAAGACAATATTTATACTATGGAAGGCAGTATTTATACTCTTTACTTTTTAAAGATGAAAACAATTTTTTAGGTGGTAGGTGAATTACTAAGAAAAGAAAATAATAATAAGCAATTGATATTTAAGTTGCATAAATGGTTTTCAAATGAATTATTGTTTTAACAATGTATATAAGATAAATTGCAAATATACTTTGAAGTATCAAATGATATGATTTTTTTAAATGTACAAGTGTCTCATATTTCTTACAATACATACATACATACATACATATAATAAAACATACATTATAGTATTTAATAAGAATGAAGTTAAATACAAAACACTCATTTCATGTATTACATAAAACAAGTATAAAATATACAAAGAAAAACATATGTATCTGACATAAATGTGATATATATATTTCATATGAAATATTAGTTGGAAAATCAAACAATATTTTTTAATGTAGCTAAAAAACCCTTCCAATTTTACATAAAATACCTCATTTTTTAGAAATCAACCAAATAAAGCAGAATTGGAATTTGATTCTTTTAATGATTAAAGATCACAGTTTTAATTATTATTTTTACACACAAAATATTTCAGTTTTAAAAGGATGGATAGGTTTGCACATTGCAGGATGATAGCAAAGTAAAAAAAAAAAAAATTTGGATTAAATATTTAATAAAATAGATGTTAGTTGGAAATATTGCATCAAAAACAAAATGGCAGTTGAAAAATTGGCAAAAAATGCAATTAAAGCAATACAAATAATTCAATTACAATAAAAAAAATGGATGGCATGAGGCAGATAGATATATGATGAAATAGGAATATGTAATAAGCAGCAAATATTTGCAAATATACTGCTAAAATATGGATGGAATCACCATTGCACATTCTGTCATCACATGTAGATGAATTAAAAAGAACATCAATTACATTCTTTGATGCATGCTCAAATAATATTGACAAATGAAGGTTCAACAGGATTTGGCATACTATGAAATTTCTATTCTTTTCATACTAAATTTACACTGAGTATAATATATATTATTTATGCTTTCCTTTAAACTAACTTAATCCCTAAATTATATATCGTACTATTAAATCTAAATATGATTAATAAATCTAATAATTTTAGTGTCTACAATTTATTCAATTTAAAGATATTAAGTATGGGGAAAATTTCTAAATTTCCAATTTAATCATCTGAAAAATATGTATTCATTTACATTATTCACTAAAAATATATATATAGTATAAACTATGTTGAATCATTAAAAAATAATAATTACAATCTAAATGATTAACACTACTTACATTCTTATGCATACAAATGCTACAGACTATGTCATTTCTCATATTAAATAGTGACAAATACATACATGAATAGTAAAAAAAAAAAATTATTTACACCCTTAATGCATAGAAAAATACAAAAAGAAGTATCTTCAAATTATGAATTAAAAAAAAAAAAAAAAATTATATCTGGACACGGTATTTATTTATTATAATACAAAATACAATTATGCTAAAATATACAATACTATTTTGCTAATACAATAACCTCTCTCTTTAATCTGGCAAGTTTCAGATGAGAGATTTTGCCAGATGGAATGCCAATATAACTTTAAGGATCTTAATGTGGTGTTGTGGTTTGTGTGTGTTGTTGATCTCAAAAGCTATGCCAGCGGGCAGCTACTGGCAGGACAACCAGCTGGACAAATGGCACGGACTAAGAACACTCTGGCCGTTCAGGTTGGGGGCTGACAACTCAATCCTGTAAAAACTCTCTTGAAAAATCTAAAGAAGAAATTAATCGAAATCTAAAGAAGAAACTAACAGGACTTAAGGAAACAACCTGGAAAATGGGACTTTGGATTTGAAACTTGGCAGCTAGACTGTCTTATCTTATACAGAAGCAGATAACTTCTGATGTTATTGCAACAACTAGATCAATGCAAAAATGATGTGTGTGCGATACAGAAATGAGATGGTCTGGTAATTTCCCTTTTGATAGTAAGGATTATTTAGTTTTCTACAGCTGTCATGCCAGGAAGCACATTGAAGGCACTGAATTTGTTATAAGTAAATGAATAAAACATCTAATAATGGATTTTCAGGCTATATCACCAAGACTTTGTAAATTGAGAATTAGAGGAAGGTTTTTCAACTACAGTATTATGTGTTCAAATACTCCCATAGATTAAATATCAGATGAGGAAAAGGAAACATATGAAAATCTATCTACAGTAGATTTCAAAGAAATGACATAAAAATTGTTATTGGTGATTTTAATGATAGCCTTCATGAAAAATGACAATGGATGTAGGCTTGTTGATTTCACTGCATCACAAGGCATGGTTATTGGAAGGACCTTATTTTATCATAAAAGAATACATAAAGAAACTTGGAAGGCACCTAGTGGACTTTTTCAAACCAAATTAACCATGTCAAAATTGATGCTAGGCACTGCTCTGATTTAGTTGAAGTTAGGACGTTTACAGGTGCAAATATTGATTCAGATCATTATTTAATTATTGAAAAAAAATCGGAGAAAGGTTTTTTAATGCCTGCATAATAATGTGTAGAGCCATTGAAAACTTTGGACTGTGAAAAATTGAAGATCAAAAAGATAACTAATGAGTATATTGACTGTTTGGAAAAACAAATAGTGAAGATAAATGACTGTGATTCCTTGGAGGACCACTGGACACAAATTAAGGAAAGTATCTGCATACTGCTAAAGCTACTGTTGGCAATACTGAACACAGAAAAACTAAAGACTGATTTGATGTAGAACTAAGTTCTAGTCTCATAAAAACAAATGGGGTGAAATTCTGGCTAACAAATAAGCAATTCTCAATAGATGGGTTGAGCATTTGATAACCTTTTGAATTTAGTGAATAAAAAGGACGACCATAACAGTCACATAATAGAAATCGATGATGATGAATTGATTCTTTCTCCTGAAAGAGATGAAATTGAATCAGCAATCAATAAGCTCAGAAACAATAAGTCGCTCTGAACATCATCTTATCTCTGAGACTTTTCTTAAAAATGGAGATCACTGGCTTTACGAGCACTTGCATACTTTAATTACAAATATTTGAAACTCTGAAAAATTGTCATTGGAGTGAAACATTAGCATTCTATGTCCCATGCTTTTTCTAACTATAGAGGTATTAGCCTTCTATGCACTTGCTGTAAAATTATTTCCAATATTCTGTTTCAGAGACTCAGTTCATTTGCTAAATCCATAATACACAGTTACCAATGTGGGTTTAGGAAAGGAAATTCCACTATTAACAATATTTTCATTTTAAGTTAGATTCTCAAAAGTCATTTGAATATGACACTCCTCACTTGTTTATTGACTTTAAGTCCACATTTGAGAGTGTGAGTAGGAAACACCTAATGGATGCAATGTATGAATTTAAAATTTCAAGCAAACTTATTTGCATAATGAGATTTATAATGTGCATAATGAGTGATAACAATTATAAAAGCAAATTCATGGGCACTTTCTCAGAGAGTCTAAATGTTAATAATGGTGTTGGATAAGGCGAGTCTGTTTGCTTTCTCTTTAATATTGTGCCGGGAAAAGCTATTTGGAATTCAAATATTAATACTCCCAGAAACATCTTTTATAAATCTATTCAGTTCCTAGATTATGTTGATGATATTAATATTGTTACTAAGGGTGTCCCAGCCTTGAGAGAAGCATTCTCTTCTTTAGAGGTAGCTGCAAATCATATGGGATTGACAGTAAATGACTCTAAAACCAAGTACATGCCTGTGGTAAAAACACCATCAAGTGATACACCCAATCATTTAAAGATTGACCTTGCATGAGTTTGAAATTGTACCCTGTTTTAACTATCTTGGATCTCAGGTTAATGTAAAAACGACATTTTATTTCTGAAATCCACAACAGTATATCACTGGCCAAAGAAACGTTTGTTGGACTTGACCCTCTATTGAAATGTCCTTTTCTTTCCAGGAAAACAAAGCTTCTTATTTATGAAATTCTTATTAAGCTAGTCCTAATATATGGTTCAGAAATCTGGTCTTTAACAAAAATTGGAGAACACAAAATTGCAGTTTTTGAAAGCATTCTCAGAAGTATTGGTGGTGTGAAAGAAAATGATCTGCAAAGATGCTTTAATTTTGAAATTCACAGAATCTTTAAAAGAGCCCAATATATAACCCAAAGCATCCAGTAAGGAAGACTTATGTTGCAAAGCCCTTCACTAGCTGTAAAAGAGGAAGATCCAAACTATGGTGGCTTGATTCAGTTGAACCAGATTTTAAAGTGATAGGGGTGAAAAATTGACAGACTAAAGCAAAAAATATGATGTACTGAACTTCAGCAAAAGCCTTGGCCCATTTTGGGTTGTCGAGTCAAATATGATAATGATAGTTTTAAGGGGGATATCAAAGATAAAGCACTCTACATAAAAATTTAAACAATTAAAAATATACATATTTAATATATATAAACACACATTAAGCATGTTTGATTTGTACATATTTAATTGAATTGCAAAAGCAGCATTATGTCAACCAGCCGTCTGTTAGTCAAAGTTGACAAATGCCCAATTGACAATGCCATATGGACGAAATATGTCCCCCTTCCCCGAAAGCTTGATTGGTACTGTAATATAGAATGCAACAAACAATCGACTGTCGTATTAAAGAGAGGTTACTGTACTATGAAATTAAGATGTTTTAAGAATCATTTTTAGCATACATGACAACAACTAATCATCTTTCTTAGAAAGAATAATATAAATTAAAATCAAAATGGAATTCTATTAAATAATCATTAAATGCTATTCAAAAATCATTTTATTCTTATTTTATCATGTTTAATTAGAAATTATCCTTTCCTAATTCTAAAATACGTTTTTGTTAAAATAAAAGGCGAATTCTGAAATGAATAATTTCATGATACATCTTAGAATGATTAAAAATAATTCATAAAATAAAAATTATTTCAAATTAATGTCTATGCATAATAGATTTTACTTTCTTTTGAACAGAAGCGTAGAGAGATTAAATTTCTATAGTGATACTTCTTTTTACAGCACCTTTATATTACATGAAAAACTAAATAATAATGCATCTAATTTTTGTATAAAAATAACATAATAGTTTTAAATCTTTTTTTATAAATATTTTCTTGTTAAAAATATAAGAATATATACATTTTTTATGTCTTCCGATAAATTGAGGAAAAAAGTGCATATTTCCAAAAAAAATTTCATTATACTTAAATATTTTTTTTATCACCGGTTTTTCAATAGCAGTGCAATAATAGTGATTTGTGAAAAATTTTTAAAAATGGAGAGAATAATTTTTTTTTTTACACCAATTAAGGTTATTTTGGGAATTTCTTTAAAAGAATATATTTACATCTATAAGTGTAAATAGATTAGCACTTGAGTATAATAAGTAGATTCGATTATTTTAAATTTATAATACTTAGAAACATGCATATTTTTATCGATAAATTAGGTTCCTTCAAATGCCATTATGGAATGAAATGTTTTTTAAATTAAAATTTTGTTACAATAATGATATTAAAGATAAAATTAAAAGTCATTAAAATAATTTAAAGTCAGATTAATATACAACTCATTAGAATTACTTATGATATTAAGAATTCTGTCATGATTCACTTCCAAAAATTGTAAGACACAGTAATCTAAAAATGTCTAAATAGCGTCATTTAATTAAAAAAAAAAAAAAAAAAAAAAAAAGACGTAATTCAAATTGTAAGAGAATACATAAGTAAATGTCAAATTACAGAACAGACAGAAAATACAAGCTAAAATTGAAATTAGTTATTTCCATCTTAAACTTTTCAAAACAAAAATTCAATCAAAGGTATCAAATAAGACTAAATAAAATTAAGTTGAAACTATTTTAGAGAGACATTACATTAAAGTATTTGTAATACTATTTATTTGAAGATGTAAAAATCAAATTGATTCACATATACTTTCATATAATAGTGGCCCTGGCAATATAATTAACAGCAATTTCTTTGGTTAAACTTTCTTAATAGCACATTTTAAATTATGATAATCCTATAATACATTCAGTTTAAAAAAAAAAAAAAATAGTAAAAGGAATAGCATTTGATAAAATTTCATGTAACAAAAAAATATTTTCAACATGGTTTCACAGATAAAAATTCAGTGTTATTATGAATAAGCATGTATTATCTTGACTCCAGGGATGATTTTGGTACTACTGAAATTTTCTGAACTGCAAATTTTCAGAAACAAAGATTAAACAAACTAGATACTCCCACAAATTTGTAGCATACAATTTAAAAGAAAGTATTACATGGCTAGCTTTATAGATTGTATTTTACCACTGCCTACAAAAGCTCACCCTAAGCATATTTATCTTGTAGATGAAGAACTGATTCATAGATAAAAGAATGGACAGCAAAATTTTTGAAATTGTAGTTTCATATCTTCCCAAAGAAAACTGTTTGGAACACAATCATCTACTCTGACATTCAAGGCAGAAACATTAATTCAATTTGAACACATGAATTACAATTTAATATAATGGTGTTTATATTTGCTTTTTATCAAGTTGGATAATTGTTTGATTCTGTTGGAATCAATAAAAAAAAAAAAAAAAAATTCAAAAGACACATTTTCTCCACAGCCGGTAATTTTTTAAATTACCAATATTTAAATTGCCACAACTAGACAAGACTTTTTATCATTATACATGAACGTAAATCAAGATTTTCTGTTCCAATACAATAGTAATTTTAAAACAACCAAACCAAATTAATAAAAATTTTTAAAAAAATTATATATAGCAAACTCAATAAATAAAAATATAAATTTTGCACTCTCAATTCACTGAGTACTAATGTAGATGGGAAAATGTGAAACGTTTTTTTAAATTCACCATGACTAACATAAAAAAAATATCCGATTAAGACACGGCCACTATATATACGAAAGTACCTATGTAAGAAAAATTAGTCATGGTATAATATATGGATAAAATAATAAGGGTGTTTAAATATTAAAAAAATTCAATAAAAGAGGTAGTTAAGATTACCCTCATCAATAGGATATTTCAACCCAAACGATCACATTGATAATTGATCCCTACAGGGAATCGTTCAGGAGTAGATTATCATTTTCATCTAAAAATGCATAAACTTTTAGAAAAATTGAGCATATAAATGAACAACAGCATCGAAAATGTTGCTGATGAATCGAAGAGCATTTCGAAGATCTGTTCAATTAGTTTTTAATCACAGCAAAATGTAAGGCATGAATAGATATTACTTTTCCAGCGAGCTTCGTTTAAATGATAAGATCCAATTCTGTTGGAAATGCATATTGGATGCTGACGTCATTTTAAGCAACAGATGAATAAGTCCTAAAAAGATAATTAATAAAAAGTCTTTTAATGAGGTAAAACTTACAATAGGGTACAAAATTAAACTTTGTTATAAGTTTATAATAAAAATAAGAAATATAGTCCGGTCACAGATCACATGGATGGTAAACATCCAGTTTAATGATGGAAATGAATGAATCAATTACTTATTAGGAATGCTGGTCAGACAATACATAGCACAAAACTTCTTAAAAAAAAACTGTTCAATAATAGTTTGCATGGAATTTTTCTTTTTTTTTTTTTCATATTGTGTGATTCTAAAATTTTAAATATTAAAATTCTTTTTATTGCAATTACAGTTATTTTATTAAAATTAAATTCCCTTTAAACAATATTTCATTCTTTATGACGATGCTCTTTTTAAATCTGTCGACTTGGCTGCAAGCTAATTTTTGGTTGGTTTTTCAACACCATTGGTGGTTAGACTACGCTTTAAATTATCTGAATGTACATCTAAACTAGCAGTATTTGATGTTAAAAGTATGAATATTTGCAGTTTAAACTAATTTAAAAATATTTGCAATTACATCTAGTGTTTTTATCAATAAAATGAAATAACATATTACTTACAATTCTTGTCATTTTTCAAATTTTTTACAACTTGATTATTTCAAACAGGTCATCTATCAGATGATTCAGCACCTTGTAGAGCACCAGAAGTCAAGCGTTCTATTTCTGTTATTAATCTTTCTGTTTCCATATCTAATTGACTGATGTGAGTGCTATGAAACAAAGGTATATTCTTTTAGACAAATATTAATTGTTGGATTTTTTTTTTTTATTGAAGATTACAAGAAGTCTTGTATACCACAAAGTATCACACAAGGCTTACAAAAGTAAGAAACAAATCAATAATAAAATGATAAAAACATCAAATAAATGGTAAATTTTAAAGGACACATGACATTATAAAAGAGGGATAGAGAAGGAATTTAAACATCAAAATAAGAATTAGCAAATTTATAAATTGCTGTAGAAGCAGGCTTCTTAAAAACAAATTAATAAACGTTTGGTAACCATTTGACTCTTTAAAACTTTTCTAGGATGATCAAAGCCTGGTGCTGGTAAAAGCAATGTGATGATATTCTAAATTGCACCTACATTGCAGTTGAACATAGTTTAAATTTTTAAACAATTAAAATTGCCTTATCCAGTCATAAACTGGGTTGAAATTAATGGAAAATATTTTCATCAGAGACATTGGATGATTGTATGTATAATGAATTCTACAGATTTTTGTTCTTGCCTTTGAGTGTATTTTTAAAATAAGATTTTGATATAGTGACATTAATTTCAATGCCCCATTTGATGGCTTTGCTTACCAACCAGTAAGCTCTTTCATTGCCAAATAGCCATATATGACCATGAACAAATGTAAAAAATATGGTTATATTTTAAAAAATAAAATCAATATAATATACTAAGAGCTTTTTTTTTTTTTTTTTTTTTTTTGATATTATATATGAAGTTTTTTTTTTTTTAATGTCAACAATATTGTATGATGCAATACTTTTCTGTGATTCTAAAAAAGACAACAGATTTGTGCAAATTACACATATTGTTGAGCATTGACATCTATTTCATTATTTGTTTACAAGAGAAATTTTGTAACTCCTTTTAATCTGTATTTGACGATTATAATTAAATACTGATTTAAAACATTTATTTTGTATGAAAACTGTTTACATTTTAACTCCATCATAATTTTAGACTATTATATATATATATATATATATATAATAGTGATCAAGTTACAGTGTACATATTCATCTTTAAAATACTATAAAATGATAAAGATCTTTTATGGATATTAATTCAACAACAAAAACATATACATTACATGAGTTTGTTGCTTTAAGAAAAAGGAATTAATATCCATGAAAAGATCTTTATCATTTTATACTATTTTAAAGATAAATCTGTACACCGTAGCTTGATCACTATTACACATAAGACTCCAATCTGACATCCCTCAATTACTGACAAAATTCAATTATACATATTTCCTTTTAAAAGCACATAACACTCATTTTTAAATAAACTATTGATCTAAAATAAAGAAAACAAAATAAGGATTGCTTAATGAATAAAGGGACTATTCATGTGGTACCAGCATAAGTAGAAACAAAGAAAAATAAACAGCAGTTATTTTAAAAACTAATGTTATTGCCCATGGTTATAATAAACAAGAGCACTTTGTATCATATGCTGAAGTGTAAATAGTATCCTGCTAATCTCAAATTCTACAGAAATGAAATGACATGTATCTGTAGAAGTATTGTATTAACAACTACAGAGAGAAAATGCCAAAAATCACATTTGGAATCAGTCATATCATATTATTGAAGTCAATTTATTTATCAGAACAATTTTTATATATTGGATGCTACCTTTGAAATGCCCATCCCATTCAAGTTCTTCATTTCCATTAGAAACTGGAGTGGAAAGCTCTGATAAGCAGCTAGCTGTATCTGAAGAGGGATCATCCCGACCAGGTATATGAGTAACAGGAGACAATCCTTTAATAAGAAATTAAATTATAACTTATAATAATGTAAGACAACAAAATTCAATAATGTCAGTTTACTTTTAAAGAAAAAATTTAATAATAAATAGTTACAATATCTGATGTTTGATTGATGTGTTATAACATAATAGTTACAATAATGTGAATTGTAACTATTCCAGAATTTTTAATAAAAATTCAATCATTTAGTATTACTGCAAATGAAATATTACCATCTTCGTTTTCCCATTCTAGTTCTACAGATGAAGAGGACTACTGCAACTTGCACCTTCTTTCGGATGTTTTTGATTAGAAGTTTCACCTTCAAAAGAATATATCAATAAGACTATTAATAAACTATAAACTAGAATTAACAGGTAGAGTTTTAGACTTAAAATACAGTTTTACTATAATTGCAAGAATTAAAAAAACATTTACAGAATTATATAACAGCTAGATAATAGAAATAATAGCCATAAATTTAATACATCATCAAGATTTTAAAATTCATTCTCTGCATCTTAATAAATGTTATTTCTAGTAAAATAATTATTTTAGCACAATATGTGCAAAATAAATTTTGATATTTTAAATCTCAGTTATATTATTTTTTTTATTTATCTCAAAAGAAAACTAAATGAAAATATAGATAATTAATGAAAAAAAAAATTAATGACATTTTATTTTTATCACACAAATAAATGAAGTAGAAATAAGTTATGATATAATCATATTCATTTTAGAGTACATATTAAAACATGTTTCAGAAATGCAAATAAAATTTATATAAAAAAGGAATTTGTATTAAAAAATATTAACAATTTCAAAATATTAGAGTGTTAGAAATTATATATAAAAATATTATATTAAAAAAAATAAGAGTAGAAAGAAAAAGATGCTTTATTTTCATCTACTACTAAGACTGTTGATAATTGTTGCATAACATGATAGCTTAGAAAATAAAAATGAGTTATTTTCAAATCTTTATTTGTTAATGGCTCATAATATAAAAAAAAAATCATACTTTGAATAAATTTAATAAAAAAAAACAACACAAAAGAATATAAAAAAAATATGCAAAATTTATTTCAATTTTGTAAAACTAATACAGTGAAAAACAATACAGCCAGTAAATTTCAAAATCTCATGGATATACTAAGCATGAAACTGGTTGAATTATGAAAATGTACCTTTCTCATCTTTTTCATCTGGATGAAACTTTTCCCTAAAAGAACAACAGTTTTTATGTATACCACAAAAATATATAACCTAGTTAATAATTAAAAAGTATAAAATTTGATAAAATTGAAACATATTAAATTAGCATTTACATAATTATGTCAAATGTATATAACATGAAAATATTTCGAGATAGAAAATTCCAGTGTCGAATACGATTTTAATATAATAACAAATTGTCAAATAATTAGATATAAAAACCTTTTTCACAAAAGTATGACTTCAATTTTAATAATTAAACTCTTATTTTTAAGAAACTGTTATTTATATAAATGTAAAATTCAAATAAAAAATGAATATGACATTGGAATTTAATGGCAGAAAAAAAGAAAATTATTTATAATACCACAATGAAACTGAGTCTAGTGCTAATTTAGCTGGATTTATCAGTTCTGTAGATTTTTCAGCAATCTGCTTTTTATTTTATCAGCTTCTTTAGAAGCTTCAGCTGCAACAATTTCTTCTTGAAGTTCCAAATGTTCATTATCAACTCCAAGCTAAAATTATTAAAAAAAAAAAATTAAAAATAATGTATTATAAATAAAAAGGTTTATGCTTTAACATTTTCAAAGGAAAAAAAAATAATTGCTTCTTTGACATAATAACACATTTAAAGTAACAAATAATATGCATTCCACATAAATAAGGGCAATCAAAAGCATGTTATGAAGGAACTATTAACAGATCTAAAAAAAGAAAAAATATTTTCTAAACCAAATTATTAATACAAATGCATCTTAAGAAGAAAGATTCTGATGATTATTGTTACCTTAGCAATGGGTGTGCAAAATTTTTTTCCTTCAAGAAAGAAATGAAAATTATGGAACCAAGGTCGTAAAATTATGGGTGCATTTTTAATTTTGTTTATTTGCCAACTTCATTCTTCTATCATTTTAAATTACAAAAATTTAGCCTTCGCAGATTTGGAATGAAAATATTTACTGTTATTTAATTTAATTTTTAACTACATTTCAAAGTACTTGAGTTTTCCATTTTAACAAAACATTTTGTGTCATGAGTGAATTTTGTGATATACTTATTTTTTATATACTGGGTAATTTTAGTTGGATAATTCTTAATTAATTTCGTTTTAAAAAACTGCAACTTATCAGGTCGTCATACAGCCATTATTTTTTTAAGAAATGTATAATTTAAAGCATTCTGTAAAAATACAAATGAAATAAATCTTTCACTAAAAAAGCATTTCAAATATTTATTACCATTTATATATATTTATAATAAATGGTCAAATATTTGAAGTACTTTTTTTCATGCATACAGAGAATTTATTATAACTGATTTGAACTTTGTTATCTAAGTTGATCTTTGATAGATTATCTTCATATTAAATAATAGATAACAGTTAAAAAATAAAACAAAAAATATACCTCATATAACACATCTGAATCTTCACTGTCTGATTCATGAAGTAATGAGACATCACTAGAAATTAACTCATTTTCAAGTGATAATAAACTGAAACCAACATAAAATAGAACTAAAAAACAATGACAAACTAAAAATTTAAACACATGCATACATGCTAAATAAATAATAAGTAAATAAAATAGAGTGAAGATAAAAATGTTGTGCAAGGTATGTTGATATTAATTTTGTATTTCTCTTAACTGTTATTAGATTTAAATATAGGTAGAAAAATTTCTGTTGAAATTTAATAAAAGTCTTCATCCCAGATTAACACAAAAATACTGAAAAATGCTTAGGAAAAAAATACTATATATAAACATATTTAGTGAAATAATATACTGAGATTTGGAAAATTGCTTGTTTGATACTTAAAAATAGCATTAAATAGCTAGGAAACAAACAAAAAAATAATATTGCTTAGTTTTGTGTCGCATGGTTTGACTTGATGGTTGATTTTAACCAATTTATATTACATTTTACAAATGATATTTACATTTAAAACATTTTTTACACTAGACATTATTATCAATTTTTAAATTTCCTTTATTAGAAGAAAAAGAAACAAGTTGCAACAATTTTTGTACAAACAAAAGCATACAAGAAAAACAGAACTATAAATGAAAAAAAATATATATATATATTTACCTGACTTCTAACGCAGCTTAGCCATGAAGAAATGCTAAGAAAGATTTTAAAACAATCAGAATACAATGCAACATGTAAGACAAAAGCAGACAAGCAACATGTAAAACACTGACATCAGCCATAAAAATCAAGAACATATTTCATTTTAAAAGAATAACATTGTAAATAAAATAATGATAATTGATTTATATGAATGAAAATAAATAAAATATTTTCATATGTTATAAATATGAAAAAAGATAAAAATTAACTATTGTATGTTTTACTCTGAAATAAACCAACGATAATACTACAACATTCATAATTTCAATTGTTTTAAAAATTTATATTTACATTCTGTTTATGCAAACTTAACATTTATTTTAATATATTGTAATTTTTTTACCAATAAAGCATGCAATTGTGAAATTTTATTTGATATTATTTAACACAAAATATCTTATTATATAAGCATTTTTTTAGATTTATGCAAGTAGATTGGAATTAAATTTAATTAAGTTCAATTCTTTCTAGTAAAATACAAGTTATTGTTATGAAAAAGTAGTAGGCTAGTCATGATTGTGAAAGAATTTATTAGATCAGATTGTATGATACAAGTTTTACTAGATTTGATTTCATACTATAAAAGAAAATATACAGCAATTTTGACTAAAAGTCTTCATGGAAGGTATAAGCCTCTTGTTAAAAAACGTGTTCATATAATACTAAAGTGGAGTTTATACCATTAAGTTGTTTAATGGTATAAACAGTATATAAAAACAGTATTTAATAAAAAACTAGTACTAATACAGTATTAATATAAATGGTATTAATACTATATAAATACTAGTTTTTAAACGATATATAGTATTAATATAAACGTTATTTAATGGTATAAACTGGCAGTTAAACTGTCATTAAAAGAATAGTTTAACTTTTCTAACTATTCTCAAATAGATTAAGAATAATTTATAAAATAAAAATAAATATATTTGTCTTAAATTATGTTCTTACCTGAGAGGTCTTGGAGCAGGTTGCTAAAATTAAAAATATTTATAAAATTACTTTGAGAAAAATTTAACATATATACAATAGAACCTCTTTAAGTTGAAAACCTCCACAACTCAAAAAATTTTTTTTTTGTTCGAATAATGGAGGTTTTTGTTCAAGCCCCAAAACCTCCATTATTCGAAACTTCAACCCTCTATAAGTCGAAATAATTAGTCAAACACCACAAGCTATTTTGGTATATATTTTCCCTCCGTAACTTCGAAAAAAAAAAAATTGGAATCTCGAACATTAGCAATGTTCCGATATTACAATCTTTTTAACTCGATCATTTGAAACTAATTACTTCTATAGCTCGAAAAAATAAGTTACCGACTTTAAGGATTTGACGACAGTGCACATCATTGTTTCATAGAAAACAATGTATGAGTATATAGTAAGTAGAATAAACCAATTCTATGAAATAGCAACTCGGAAGAAAAAAGAATTTTCTGCTCTTTATAGCTTAGATAATGCTATAGGTGAGAACGATAAATTGTCTAAAGCCAAAAACAATTAAAACAAACTTTTAAATACATATTTTTAATTTTATGGTTGTTTGAATTATTTTGATTTTTTATTGTAGTACATAATATAACTTTTAAGTTGCAAATAAACATGTTTATTACCTCTGTAACCTGAATTTTTATTTATTTTTACCTCTCTAACTCAAAATAAGTTAGAAAGAATCTAAACCTCTACAAGTCGAATATTTCCTTACAAAATCCACATAAGTCAAAACTCTATAACTCTAATTATTTGGCATCTCCCTTGAAGTTCGACTTGCAGAGGTTCTACTGTATATAAAAGAAACTTAAATTAAAAATTACACTTTAATTAGATTCATGAACTTTAACAAAAATAATTTCTAACAAATTTGTTTATTTAAAATAAATATTTATCAAGTTAAACTGAAATCAAAAAATAATTTTTGAATAATGAAAAAATTAACAACAGGTATTAAATGTGAAAAAAAAAAAAAAAAAAAAATGCTTTTAAACAAATAAATAATAATAAAAATGGATGAATGTTTTCTTCCTCTACTCTAATTTTGGAAGTTAGATTTTTTTTTTCTTTTTGTTCCCCTTCATATTTCCTCACCCAAACATTTCTGAATGAAATTCTTTTACAAAGGATTTTCATATTAAATTTAATCAGAAGTAATTTTAGTGTTCAATGAAAAGCTCACAATTAAAAATAGTCTTTGACATTTGTATCTCAACTTAAATGAAATGATAAACTGATTTATAGCAGCTATGAGAAAATTGGACTTTTAAGAATATTGATGAATAAGAACTGTAAATCTAGACAGAGTGTATGTAGAGAGTATGTAATTGTTCTTTTAGGATTTTTTAAACTTATATTAATGCTTATATATTTTTTTCTTTAACATAGTAAAGAAATTAAAGTTTAGTAGAATTCAGGGAATGCAATTTGTATGAGGTTTTTGAAATATAACTCTTGTTTTAATTACTAATTAAAATAAATTGAAAAATTATTTATTAAAATAACAGGAGTTGGAAACAATCATTGATAATGATATTACTTAACGGACTAATTCTTCAAGTTAAAAATATATCCAGTCATTAGAAAATGCCATTTTATTTTATAACATCAAAATTTCTGTAGAAATATGTTAAGCCATAATATGCAGCAATGGCATTCCACTAAAAATTTAAAATATAAAAATTCAGATATTTTATCTCAGAAATAATGTAGGATTTTACACACAATGTTTAGCCTCTTTTTTTCTTCATTTATTAGATTTATCATAGATTCATTACTAGATCATGCTTAACATACGTATATGCATGTGATTTCTCTGGAAATAGTTTAATCTCATTAATAGTTATAAGAAAAATCCACACTTCTAAATTAAAAATAAAATAATCCTGCATTACAGAAAGAAAATATAACTTTTCTCTTAAAATATATGCTCTTCTTATTATATAGGATTATTTATTGGTTTGTTTTTGAAACTATGCCAACAACATTGTATTGAGTACAAAGTTGATAAAAGTTTGTTGATGTGCATATCTATTTGTTATACATTTATGTGATATGTTAGAATTTGTGTTTTTAGGCCACAGGCTGTTTTATAACTTTTTTTTTCTAATAAGAACTAGAAGATAGATTTTTTACATCAAGAATTTCAATCAAAATATTTTGGCAAATGATAAATTGATTATCAATAACTATCTTTTAAAAAATAATAGAAAAATAAACAAAATAGGAAAGATAGTAATATTAAAGATTTTATATATATATTTGTTCTTTTAATAGCACTACTGATAATTATACATTAAAAACAGTAGAAAGTTTTGACTTACTTCATCCAAAAACATGTCAAACTGAAAGGTAAAGAAAATATCAATAATTTAAGAAATCAAAGATTAGATTAAGTTGAATTGATTTAGAATATAAAATATATTTAGTACATCAATAAAGTAAAATAAAAAAAAAAAATTTCCATTCACTCTTAAATTTTTCCCATTATAACAATTTTAACTATAATTTTTTAGGGAAACGACAAGACATCTTACATTATTAATTGAAGCATTAAGAATGGAATATACATAGTTAATGGGAAAAATAAAGAAAATATGATTTTAGTGCTTAGTAAAATATTTTGCTAAAAACAGAAATACAGCAACTGCTTCATTTTAACAGATATTAATTTTAATAAATGTTTTTGTGGAAGACAAACGAAAGTTTTAATAAAAGGATATTTCAATAATAATGAAGCAATGTTTTATGCTATCGTTAGAAAAGAGCTTGTTTGAATTAACTATCAAAGAACAGAAAGCTGAAGTCTAATGGCTAGAATGCTACATTTCACTGCAGTAGATAATTTAATAACATTTAAAATGCTATTAAACATTTGGCACTGAACACTAAAAATTTGAACAGAATTTCATCAATCTGTATAGAAGTTTAAAATGAATGAAATTAAAACTAATCATGCTTAGTGCAAACCATTACTTTTTGGATACTTCTAGTCAGTATACTCGTATATTAATTCCCATTTGATAAATTTATTGATTTCAATTAATCATTGATACATTTTAGGGAAATAAGCTGAATAAAGACTAGAGTGAAATTTCATTCAAATTTATAAATATCATCATACTTACATCTATAAGTCTGTCTCTATCTTCAATTCCAGTATTTAATTTCCAACAGCTAAAAATAAAATTCATTTTACTCTTCAGTCAAAAAATTATTTTTGATAAAATGCTAATTTTATGTTTATGATACACAAAAATAATAGAGAAGTGTCAAAAATTTCTCAGCTCAAATTCGATAAACAATCAACTAAATCCAAATATTACTAAATAAAAAAATGAATGATAAAAATATTTCAATATTTAAGACTGGCTATAATTTTATAAAGTATTTATTTCAAAAAATATAAATATATATAATTTTCTAAAACATGCTATTTTATTGAAAATTAATTGAAATATTCTAATTGATACCTTTCTGTCTCGGATAATAATAAAAACAACAACATATTCTAATAAATATTTATTTTTATTGATTTGTAAAGTACAAATTCAAATGAGATAAAAAAACAAAGAATCCATTAATTAATCCAATATGTATTGGCAATCGGTATAAAAAAAGAATCCACAATGAAATGCATACTTTACAGTAGTATTATAGAGACAAACCAGATTCATTCATTTTTAAAAGTTGTTTGAAAGAAAAAAATTATTAATACCTCATACGAGTGACTTCAGAATAACATCGGCTCATACATAAACCCATTGTAACATTTGAATGAATAAAAAGCAAATTACGTTAACATTAAAAAAGTCATTATCAAATACGTGTCGATTGATATATTATGTACATTTAAACATTATAGTAATAAGCATAAAAACCACCAATGAACCAGCACTGACAGTTTTACGTTAAAAAGAAAAAACACATCACAATATGAGTCATTCAACATTTGCAGACGATAAAGCGTTAAAACTAAACAATGAAAAATGCTGCCAAAATTATATTTAAAATATTGATATAATGCAAAACGAAAACTAATGCATACATAAAATGAAAAAATATTTTTTTAAAGTGCCAATGTAATTAATTGATTATATTATTAGGAAAGTGCACAAATCTGGAAAATGAAAATAAATTAGCTATTTAATTATAAGAAATATATTGTATTGTATATAAATATATTGTATTTAAGAATTTCCTTTTTATGTTTTGGCAATGTAATGTTTTAGAGGTTTTCAGAAAGATACTTAAAATACTTTTATTTTTTCAATAAAATATTACGAACATGAGTGCTGAAAAACTGTCGTTTCGAAAATTCTTATTATTGGTGGAGGTTTAACTGGTAGTGTTGCAGCCAGTTTAATAAAAAATGAAGCATTTGTAGAAATCGAACTATGGGAAAGATTGGATCAAATTGGTATTTAAATTCATTTTATAAAATGTTTCGCTATTGCGAAAATCGTCTACAAATGTAATTTTAATATGAATATAAATAACCTTCTATTATTTTGTAATAATGTAAGTTAACAAAAGACAAATTTCCCTTTTATATATTTATAATGTAGTCAAAAATTTTTTTTTCTGTTTTAAATATAAAAAAATTATTTCGGTAGTTTGTATCACGTAACACCTATTTAATTTCAATTGAGGTGAGTTAACTTGCATGAATACAAGACACATATAAATTTTATATAATTAAAAAAATTTGAAATAATTTGCAAAGAAAAATGAAATAATTAATCATCCACATAATTTCAAAGTTCTTTTCTGTAAAAGCAAAATTTTCTGAGAGTAAAGTAAAAACTAATTTACACCTTAGAGATTTTTTTTTTTTTTTTTTTGTCTTTTATGTGAAAGATTTGATTACATTTCGTAAAAAAACTTTACGTAGATGATCAATTTTCAATTATCTTTTATTCATATAGTAATAATATGACTTTTAAAATAGCAGATCTTCTGAATAGTATGTAGAAAAATAATATTAAGTCAGAAATTAATTATAAAAAATATTTTTTATTTTGTGTTTAATAGTACTCAAAAATTCTTTGTAATTTTTTTATATAACTGCATATGTTCAAAAGTTCACAAGAAACATTTTGTTCCATCAATCTTTATCCTAATGGATATAGGTGGAAGTAATACTTTTTGCAATTTTCAGAGGTCCCATTTTTGTGTATTGTATCAAAGAAAAAAAAATCTTAACCAGGGAGATAATGCAATACAGTAAATTACATTTAGCTCTGATTTATATTTAATGCAGGTTATTTTTAAAAACATATTCTAAAGAAAGAAAATAAAACTTTTGAGATATGTTGGCATCAATAAATTTTTTTCTTTCGAAATAAATAGACTTCATTTAAAATAAATTCCAATGGAAATATTCAATTCTCATCTCATTGCTTTGCTTATGATTAAGCAGAAGATATATTAAAACTAAAAATAAAAGTAATTGTATAGTTCCTTAATTTAACTTGCTTGGATAAATCATCTTTTACAATAATGAAATTTCTCCAGATAGAATTCATATGGTTAAACATTGCATATTACTGAGCTATAGGAATGATAGATGTTATCAAAATTCATTAATTGTTGTATAGTTAGTTAAAATCGCAGAATAAGGCCCATTGAGATTTAGCATCAAAAATTTTCTCCAAAGTCCACCAATTAACAAGTTGAGATTGAAATGAATGGCAAAAAAAGTACAACATTGAGAGATTTGGAGACTTACAGTTGGCGCCACAAAAAGTTGCTAAATCCCAATGGCCACTATTTTGCAATTTGGCCAACATTTAAATGAATCATTGACGATTCCTAAAAAAAATTTTGAAAAAAATAAGAAAACGAGAGCCTGTTATTTTTTTAGTTGATTTTTTTTCCTTGGCATAACACGAAAATGTTTTGGACTTATTGCAGCTTTTGCTGTATTTATTTTCTATTTCAATTTAGTTTGTGAAAAATAAATATAAAATTAGGAATTCTTCTTCTTCCGTGGCACAACAGCCCCAAAAGTTAGTAATTACACTAATTTTATATATATATATTTTACGGGGCTTGATGGCCAAGTGACTAGTTCTCGGTACTGCAGGTATCGGGTTTGAGTCCTGGCTGTGCCATGGATGTTTGTAGTCATTTGAAATCATTTTTAAACCATAGATCCCAGTCTAATCTGACTGTAGAGTACTGAAGCCCTACCTTGCCAAAAGAAAACATCTCTTGTCTTAAAAATCTGCCAATAAGCAAAAGATTTTCACCCACCATGGGACTGTTGTGCTAGTGATGAAGAATATGTCCTTTATATAATTTCTATAAAGGGCATTCTTTTTTATTAACAGTTAAATCTTAAAAATAAATATATTTCAAATTACTACTTTGATATTGATTTTATACAATACTTTAACAATAATTCTAACAGTAAGTGAAATGTATGCCACCAGTGGAATTTGAAATTTGGTCAACTTGTGTATTTGCTAGACATTCTTGGGCATTATCAAAATTTAAACAAATTTCAATAAAATATGATACTTCTGTAAAATGTTGTAATTTTTTTTAAACATGATTATAATTATCTTATTATATTAGTAAATAATTTGTATTTCTGTACATGTTTGATTATAGGAGGTCGTTATCAAACGTACCGAACTCCTGGCACACCAGATTGTTCGATAGATATTGGCGCTCAGTATGTTACTCTTTCATTGGAATTGATGCGCAGTCAAGCTAAGTAAGTATTATGTGACATATATATATATAAATATGTATTTTGGAAAAGTACAAATATCAAAAATATTGATGGAGTGACACAAAACCAAGCATATTAATACATAAATATAAAACAAGTATTTAATTTTTACTTTGACTTGATTTTGAGATTTTGCTTACTTATTGGCTGATAAATATTTAAAATTCAAGTAATTTTCAATCCAAAACAAATATTATGATTTGGTCTGAAATTAAATTAAATCTTTTCTTTTGATTAAAGATACTTAAAAATGTTGTATCATTCATCTTAAAACACAAATACCTAAGACATTTAATTTTTAAAGTGTTTAAAATGCTCTTTTGTTTAACTAAAATATGTTACCATAGTAACATATAATGGTAAAAAAGCAAAACTCCTCTCTTCCACATCTTTTTTTTTTCTGATGATTATTTATACTTTTCTAAAATAAAATGACACACCATTTTTATATGCATTTATTAAAAATGACATAAATGATTATTAATGACTACTAATAATGATATCCTTCGATATGCAGAATCTAAATATGTATATAAACTTAGCTAAAATGAGGAAATTAAAATCAAATGCAGAAAATAATTAAGGCAACCAAACTTGTGATTTGCATATGTGTATTTAGTACCATGATTTCACTATGCACATAATATTTACATGTTAATAAAAAAAATACTTAATATTGTAAAGTTTATATATTTTAAAATGTAACTACTAATGCTGATTAACCTTTAATGTGCTGTTGTAACATTAATGTGTTAATTTTTCTGGAAAGGAACTTAATATTCACCGTATTTGATCATATTTGATATGATCAAATTGTGGATTACCATTTTATTGATGAGTACTTGTAAATAACTTTGGCATAAAGAACTCTAGTTTAAAGATTGTTAAAAAAAAATTACAAGATTTCAAAAAAAATTTTTTTAATTGTTTAAACTCTGATATTTTGCTAAGCAAATGAACTGTAATTTTCAGGATTATATTTTTTGAATTGCGTACTTATATTATGCTAATTTTTATGCAATGTACCTTATGTGTTGTATATAAATTTATATAGATTTTATGATGAACTGTTGGAAAAGCAATTACTTGTGCCCCTGGGACAAAAAATTGAAAATTTTAGAAGGTTATCTGAAACTAAAACAACATTTGTTGCTCCAGGAGGAACAGATTCTTTGGTTTCTCATTTTTTAAGTAAAGCAGGTAAAGTTTTTTTGATTTTCATTCTAAAATCAACATTATCAGATAATTAAAAAAATTAATGATATTTTTAAATATAGTAGCAATTTGATTATTATTACTTCAATAATATGCCTGCAGTACTAAAATGTTAAGTTACTTTGGGTATAAGAGTTAGGTTTGAAACTTGATGCTTCATATTTAGGAACAAAAACATTTTTATAATTATTTAAAATATTTGTTGATTTAAAAATTGGACTAGTACTGATTTCATAACATAAGAAATGTGAATGAATGACAAAAAAAGGAGAAAAAAAAAAAAGATATGTACCTTGGAGTAATTTAAAACAATTAGCTTAGTATATTTTAGTTTGATTTTATTTTTTTTTTTTTTTTTTTCCTCTTATGTAATGTAAAATTCTATTTAAAGTAGTTTGAAGTTTTAACATAATCTGTCATTTACCTCTTTTACTAGATTGTCAAGTGTTCTTAGAGCATGATGTTACAGAAATTAATTTAAAAGAAAATGAACAAGTATGGGAAGTTATAGCATCTAATGGAAAAGTTAAAGAGTTTGATGTTGTTATTTTAACCATCCCAATACCAGAAGTTTTGAAGTTGGAAGGAAATTTTCAAAATATAAGTATGCATATTTTTGTTTCAAAATTTTTTCTTTATTATATTGATAAAAATATATTTTATTACATTTTTCTTTAAAATAGTGGAAATATTTCAAAACTCATTATATAATACATTTAAATATGTTGACTATTTATGATTTCTTAGCTTGTTCATTGAACACTTGATTTTTTTTTTTATTAAATGTATTTTCTCTTGTTCACTGAACTCTTAATTTTTCTTTAATTAAATGTAATATGTCTTACAAATAGTGTCAAAGGTTGTTTAAATATTTTCCAATTGCGAGGGATTGCATTAAATTATTCACTACATGATCTCAAATATATGCAGTATACCTGCATAGTTTGATTACAGGCATTCAAAGTATTTGTTATCAAAAAAGCTGTCAAATTTTGTTTGCTGCTAAAAATTCCCTGATTGGAAATTGCCATTTACTATGGCCTAAGAAACTGGTGTAGCATTTTTTTTCTCACATAAGGGAGGTTTTTAGTATTTCATTTCCAGGAGAGAGCAATGTATGTTATTTGACAAGTATATAATAACCATTTCTCAAATTTGACAGCAGAAAGCAGTATTGTGGATAGTTATATTACATGCAATTGGTGTCCTACTCTATAAGAACAACCTTTCACTCAAATCTGATAGCAAATATTCGATGTCATGTTTAATGAGACAAAAATTAGCAAAATGCCTGTGTAACCTTCATAGGCCAAAATAATTACAGATTGAATATGGACAACACCATGAGTTGTTCCATTGTGATTGGTGATTGACCACTAGCTGAGAAATGTCTATTGCAATGAGAAGTGAAGGAAGCTTTAACATTTTAAGTTTTATTTCGTTGTATAATTATCTAGAGTTCTGTATTTGTATATATATATATATACTAAGAAGACCCGCCACCCGTTGCTGTGGCTTTCTTGTATTCGTTCAATTATTAAATACTATAATTGGTATTGTTAAGGAAGTGATTGGTAAAGAATGATGAAAAGATCAAATTAAGTTTCAAATGAATAGAAAATGTTTAATTTTTATTAATTTAATGAATGAGGTAGATAATGTTTGATTTTTAAGACTGTTTTATAATTATTTTCGTAATGTAATTTTTAATAATCGTACTTTCATTTAACTAAGAACTAAGCTATGAACACTATTTTCTTGTTAGTCTGTCTTTCGTCGAAATAAAATAAGGTCGATGGTTTTCGAACACGTGAGCATGCAACATACAGCTGCCCATGGGAGAAAACACGGATTCTGAGGTTAGATTTTTTTTTTAAGGTCGTTTACTGAAAATGATAATTGAAAAAATACAATACAATTAAAATAAAATCCGGGATATAATAAGAAAAGACTTTAAAAAAATTCACAATAAAATACAAATGCAAACGATCGTTTTTTAGGTACACAGGAACACCTTCGAAGGAATTTTTTTGAAATTTTTTATCTTTGTACACATTTTTGATTGAATGTATCTAAAAACTAATGATTTCACAGAAAAAATTTCATTATTATTTTTTTTAAAATTTTTATAAGCTAAAATAAGGGTAAAAATGGCCAAAGGTGATACTGTTACAAAACCTGAAATCAAAAACAATATTTTTAAATTTCTAAGTTTGTATTTGTTTGTGCTAACATTTTACAGTGAATAGACCTCTGGTAAATTTATATCTTTATTATTTATTGTTTTGTGCTAGTTTAAATGCTTATCGACACAAAAATTTTTCCAAAATTTGCATGTAATTCCAAGTATTAACAATTGAAATAAAAATATTTATGTAGCTATAATCATTTCAGAGGTCTATTCCCTGTAAATATTTATGAAAACATAAAATACAAAGTTTTGTAGCATTTGGATCAAAATTACTTGTGTTATGGTGTTTCACATGAAAACAAAAAAAAGCATAAAAAATTCATTCTGAAGAAAGCTAAAAACTTTAATTAGATATATTACTTTTAAAAATGTTGTAAATATATTAAAATGCCATTGAATTATCAAGATCATAGTCTTATTTATTAAAAAATATAGTTTTGTTTTTCCTTAAAGCTGTAAATATTTTCTGAGCTTTGTTTTGAAAAAGTTAAAATTTTGCTCGACAAACTTTTTTTTTTACAACTTCCTGTTATTTGCAAAAGGCTTTTTAATATGAAATGACCTGAATTTAAAATATTTAGCCTTTTTGCAAGTGTTTTGATTAAATATATTCAAAAACTTTTGAATTTCCCATAAAAATATCAACTTTAACTACTCTTTTATACAATTTATTCTTTTTAAAATATGGATAAACATTGCGTAAAAATGTGATATTGTTGCAAAAATTTCATAATTCAAAAATAAATAAAACATGAATAGTTTTTTCCTTTGCAAGTATTTTTATGCTGGGAATATCCTTATGTAGGTAATATACTGTTTTCAAATTTATATCTCAATTATTTATACATTTTTGTATGCTTAAAGTTTGTCGACACAAACTTTTTTTTACAAATTTACAAAAATTCTTAGTTTAAAAACTAAAAAATAAAAATAATTTATGAATTTAGGTTAATTTCCATGTTCTATTCCTTTCATACATTTAAAGAAAACTTTTACATGAAGTTTCAAAAAGCATTTAGAACAGAAATATTTTTATTGTGATGTTTTGAATGAATACAAAATGCATAAAATTCAAATAAGAAATAATTAAAACCAACTTTTTAAATATAAATAAAAACAAATGTACATACATAAAAATGCTATTGAGCTTTAAATTCTCCTTTTATTAATACAAACACTTATTTATTTGTTTTGTTTTCTTTAAATAACTTCCAACTTAAAAGTACCATTTATCAATTTTTTTCTCGACAATATTCAAACCACTCAAATTTATAACTCAAATTCTTTTGTTTTTCAAATAACAAAAGTTTTTAAAAATAAAATGTCCTTGATTTTCAACTTGCAACTATTATATACCTTTTATAAAATTTTAATGTTATCATTATATCAAATAATTGCAGAGTTTACTTCATTTCACACTTTTCAAAAAAATCCCTTGAAAATTCATCATCTTTCTTTAAAATTATATTGTCTATATTATGTTATCTTGTTAGATCACATTTCATTTTAGAATTCTTAATCAAATACAACACATGTTGACAAACTTAAAGCATAGAAAAGTTCAATGTTTTGATTCACAACTTTTCATTCAATGTATTTTATTCCAATTCAAATTCAAACTTAGAAAATAAAAAAAAATATTGATAATCAAATCAGGTAATACTTACATACATTTGATTTATTTCTCATAGAAATAATATAAATTTCATACAATATAATTTTCACAAAATTTAAAGTAGTACATAAAACAATAATATTCAGAACATGAGAATTTCACGGTTATGTAGTACAGGCATCGAGACACGCCATCCTTTTATTGTGGTATATCTTTCGTCTGTGGTGATGAGATTAGTGTAAATAAGAATTCTGCAATTAATTATCGAAATAGCAATAAAATAAATATATTGTTCGAAAAATGAAGCTACGGATTCCTTTTTATTGCAATATTGCAACCCCAAAGAAATTGGCGGAAATTCAGGGTTGCAAGATTGGCACCTTCCTCAATGGTAGATTTGAAACGATTGTTGCCACTACATTGGTTT
>BPLR01001374.1:0-127500 GCA_021605095.1 Caerostris extrusa
GTTACGTATTGCTGCATTCACTTCCATCTTCGGTAAGTTAATAAGTGCACTGCCTTAATTCATCCTTCACCATTGTCCTTTCGCCAGTTCCCTGAAGACTAGTTTGTTTAGCCATCTCACAGCAGGAAAAATCGTTAAAGACATTCGTAATGTGACAATTAGGAATCACAAGTATGTCTCGAAATATGTCTCCCATGTCCTGGAGGAAAACGTAAATTCAATAATAAGTCTTGTGGGTGAACTAACTTCATCTCAGGGACGGCTCAGATTTGTTCCACGGTATTCCGCGGGGGGAATTCGACATCCATCATATCCCCGGAGTTCCTAAAGAAAAGGAAGGATTTTCCTGCATTTCTCCCGCCCATGAATCATTTTCGAATTGAAAATGTGTGCTAGTCAAATTCTCCGGGATTGAAGTTCCCGTGGGTCCGCAATCTCGTTTTGCACGTAGGATGGCGAGAAACGGTTCCCTTGAATGGCCATTTACTTTTTCCCCCCTCAAAAAATGGAAACGTTTTTTAAAGTTTAGTTCTAGACTGCCTTGTTTTGCATAACCAATATAAGTATTTGTTTATTTTTTATTTTTTTATTAGATTTAGTAAGTTGGTAAGTTTTTGAGAAGTATTTTTTACGAAATGTGCAGGAGAGAAACAAAAACAATATATGTTAGAAAATGTCACTCTGAAATACTATGAAGGAATATTATATTTGTTGCATTTTATTTTAAACTTGAGATTTTGTATCGAAACAACATTATTTGTATAACTTTTTCAGTTTTTAAATTTTATCTTATAAAAATATATAAAGATGTTTTAAAAATGTTTTAATGTAGTGATAAATAAAATTTTCAGGGACAGTTGGGCCTTTTTATATTTTCATAAAAATTAAAATTATTTGGACGGCAAGATTAAGAAACAACAACAATTTTTCTTCACATTTTATTCTGAAACAATTGGGATATCTCATAAAACATTTAAAATGATATAAAAATTGGAAAAAGTTAACATTGTATATTTTAAGGTACAAGGAAAGATTTGGTTTTTAGTACAAAAATTTGAGGTATATTGAAAATGATTTATACAAATTTAATAGAAATTACCATTACAGCAATAAATATTTTTTGGCTCCAATTTCTAATTTCTGGCTACTTTAATACAACATCCTACTTTAAAGAAAGATATATAATGGTATTGCCGATGGAACTATTAAGCTACTTTTACCAATTTAAAACTGCAATTTGAACGAATATATCCAGAATGCCCTCTGGAATTTCTACGATTTCTCTTTTTCTCCTCTTTGTACCTTCTCCCACGCAAAAAAGTCCTTCAAACTTACAAATTTATCATAACTATCCCTATTATGAACTTTGGAACTTTTTTTGCAACTTTGCTTGTGGCGTTTCTCACTGAGCTTCTACATAGAGATAGGGAAGTGCAGTGTATATTAAATATATTAGTATCGTCGTGATCAGTGTATATTATAGTTGAAGATTACTTGCCACACAAGTTTTGTAGTGTCCAGTTGAAAAATCTTACCAAGAAAACCGTAAAGATGACAACAGAGTGCAGTTTTTGAAATTGTATAGTACCACACCAAGGTAATGAAGGAGTAGAAATCATTGGCACTTCTGTACTTCAATGCTTGTTGTACGGAGGTGATGATAAATGATAATGCAATCTGTAACCGCTTTGTCACCTGAATTGATTATACCACGTTTGTGTGCTGAATTAATCTGAAAATATGACTTTCGTATGTCCATTCGTTTGTCGTTATTCGATGGTAAGCGCCCTCCTACTGGATCAGATATTCTTGGTACACAGTCAGATTAGCAGAAATAACGGACACTTTGCAAATATTTCTTGCAGCTGACGAAGACAACGAATAGCACGTGTTTAGCAAAGCACCCTACCAGGTTGTTGAGTAAATCATCCTTGAATTAAGATCCTTGATGTTTTAGTAGAATAATCATGTGCACAAGGTGTTCGTCATCTCGTCAACATTTTTCCTTAATTTTTGGAAGCCTGTGTATATTCACTGATTTATATGTCGTGATTTCGTAAGACATCTGAACGTATTTCTTGGAAGGTTAATCGTTCTTTTGATTATTGTTTTTAAATAGGTTAGATTAAGGTTCTTATACAGAAGAACAGCTTATTCAGCCAATTCAATTAAAATTTAGAAAAATTTTCTTAAAAATTTGACGGGTTAATTTTTAGATAAGAAACCTTATTTTAATTGCATGGAAACTATGTAATTATATGAATTACTTTAATTGATGTCGGAAGATATATAATGTTAATTGTAGATGTAATGCATAAAATGTAAGTTATAAATTGATCAAGAAAAGTCAAATGATGTATTTCTTTTATGAATTATTTTGCTTATTCAATATAATTTCCTTTCGCATGCGAAGAAGACTACATTACATTCAACACAATTTATCTGCAGATTGTGCTCCATCATTACTTATCTACTGTAATAATATACTTTTATCATTTATCTACTGCTCAGTTACCTATGCATTGCAAAAATTTAGTTAAAATATTAGTTTTTTTGTTTTACTTTATTATATCAATCGTACTTTCGATGCCACCAGTAATATTAATAAAAAGAGCTTCAGTTTCTATAACATTTTTACTTTTAATAGATTAATTTATGTCTAACAAATATTATTTTGAGATAGTTAAATTAAAATTTAGTAAATTCTTTTCATTTTTGAGATTAACTTTTAAAAGATAAAATAAATTTTTAGATAAGAAGCATTCTTATAATTGGATAACAACTATATAATTATATGAATAATCATAATCGATGACAAGAGATATGAAATTTTAAATGTAGGTGTAATGCATAAAATGGGAATATAAACTATAAACTATAAAAATGAAATAACAAATTGATCGAGAATACTCAAATGATGTATTTCTTTTTATGAATGCTTTGCTTATTCAAAATAATCTCCTTTCGCATGCCTTCCATTCAACACAATCTATCTGCAGAATGTGCTCCATCATTACTTATCTACTAATCCATCCCTTTTTAGAGGAGCGGACAAACTTTTGGTAAGAATGTTTGAATTAAACGCCACACACAACATTCCGGGGCAAACAATGTGTTACACTTCAGTAAACGACGGTTCAGGTTGAGTTTAACAACTCGGCTAAGAAGCGGGCTGGATAAATTCTTCTGATGATCCTCGAGCATAAATCTCTCTTTCTTTTCTCATGCATAAAGCAAATGAGAACATGGTCCTCAAAAAATCGAAGGACCCTTCCCATTAATCTAATGGAGAAAAACCCGCTGAAATTCCATTGTGTTCGCACTAACCATTTCGGAGAACTACAAAGCTCATTTCGCTCCTCCTTTTGTGTTTTGACGTTGCTATGCCGAAAATATTTTTCTTCCCCCCCTGTTAATGTAAAAAATGTATGTCTGGTGATGGTGGCTCTTTTTCCTTTCAATACCAGCTTACGTTCGCTATTCAGCAATATCTAGAATGAGAGATCGAAATCATAACGTTGCTTTTTTTTTTTTTTTGTGATGGCATTTCTCATGCCTTTTCATGCCCCTCCCAATTCTTTTCAATGCATTTTTTTTTTGCCGTTCGCTTTATTTTTTTTACTTTTATATTTATAAAAAAAAAAAAAATTCCAGTATTGGTTTTTTCCGAACCGAGAGGGCAGGAATTCATATTGGTGTGTGTTGAACCTGTCATTTCTGAACACAGGTCTCTGGAGTTTTACCAAGAGTTTCATGTGCACTTTCGGGACTATTTCATTGCTATGTGGTGTGCTATGAAATTTACGTTCATGTTTTCCTCAAATATTGCACCAAGAGGTTTTTTAAAAAATTGTTTGTGTTCGTACTGATATAAGTATTTTAAAACCACATGAAGGTGTTTTATTAATTTGTAATGTTTAATAAATAATAAATTGTTTACGACCTTTGCAGAATTGAAGTAGAAAAAGTTTCATCATCCAAGATTTTTTTTTCTACAGTAGAAAGATTTCTCACACGTCTTTAGTTGCTTACCAAAACATTCTCTTGAGACAAATAATAATTATATGCTAATAAGTCATCGTTTTTAATATTATGCATAGAAATGATTTTGTTTTTATTTTAATTCCCACGAAAACTAATTCGGTGGTAATTATGAAAATTGCAAATTATAGAATTTTATATTAAGTACATGCTATTATCACCTGCAATGTGTTAATGTTGAGTCACATTTTTAAATCTCTATTGAAAAATCTGATTATACAATTATTTAACTACATAACTATTATTAACTACATAACTTGAGTCAACAAAGGACATTTTTAAGTTTTGTAAATTGAGATTAAATTCTTGCTTTTTTTGGCTATATTTGTGATTTTTCTAAATCAATAGAATTAAATAAATTAATAATTTGGGAATTACAGAAATCTTTCAGTTATTTAAAAATTTTGTGTTTTTAATGGAGTTATTTTTTAAATAGTTTTATAAAATATGATGGTTGGTTCATATTTAATGGTAGTGGTTCCGAATTAAATTAATTGAAAAAGAATTAAATTAATTGAAAAAGAAAACGTTTTTCGAAAGCCCCACCTTAATTTTTAAATAGATAAAATCTATGTATTATATATAAATAAGTATGCAATAAATTTAACCGAAGTATTTATTTATTATGAAATATTTATTATTTATTATAAAATAATTGTCAAGTATTTTTGTATTATCAAGTTATTATCAAGTATTTATATTATAAATTATACTTGCTCAAGCATTTCTGTTATAAATTGATCATTTGAAAATTATATTTGTTACAATGATTTTTTTAAAGCAGTTTTTTAGATCATGATAATTAATAAAAACAATTCAATAAATTAAATTAAATGAATTTTTATTTAATTAATTTAAATTTTATTAAATTATTAATTTATTTAAATTAATTTAAATAAAATTAACAAAACAAGATTAATTTTTATTAGATGAAAATTAAAACTCATTCTAAATTCATACTATTCAATGAATTGAAACCTGTAAAAGTAATTCTGCTATCATCGTAGTAATAAATGGGAATATACAGATGGAGGATATGATTTTGGTGAAAATCGCACTAAATTGAAAACATCAAATTATGAAAAAGTACAGAATTGTGAAAAAAAATCTTGAAAAGGGTATTTGTTGAATAGATTTCCTTTTTAAAAGTGAAACAAGAAATTTGAATTAATCTTCATCTTATCTGAATATTTTAATAATATCAAGAGATATTATGAATAAAATACTACAACTAAATAGATAAAATAATACCAACAAATGAATGAAATGATACCAACCAATTTTCCTTTCAGAATTATGTTTTTCTTAACAAAATCTAATATAAATTCATTATTTACATGAGAAAAAGTTAAAATTCGTTCTTAAAAATAATGTATAAACTGAAACCGATCATTGCATTCTAAAAAGTCTATTTTGAGTTTTATTAATAAAGGGAATTTGATAGAAATTTTTAAATCATTTATTTACAAAAATAATAGTACGAAGAATAATAATAGAATAGAATAAAAATAATTTAAGATGTAAATTGAATTCATTAATTTTGTACAGATTTTATCGATAAATGATTTTATTTCATTCAAAAGAAATAGTTTTTCTTAATAAAAAAACAAAAGAAATAAAAGAATCTTTTTAATATATCCAGAAAATAAGCTACCAGTTTTGATAGATTTAAATTAATTAAATTAATCAAAATTGGTAGGTTAATTAAATTAATTAATCAGTTAATATAAACTAATTAACCTACCTTATAAAATTAACCTACCTAATTAAACGATCATTCTATTCTAAAAGGTTATTTTGAATCTTATTAATAAAGCGAATTTGATAGAAATTCTTAACTTATTTATTCACAAAAATAATATACAAAGAATAATAATAGAATAAAATTAATTTCAATTGTAAGATTGAATTCATTAATTCTGTATATATTTTATGGATAAATGATTTCATCTTATTCATAAGAAATAGTTTTAACTCAAGAAATAAAAGCATCTTTTAATATATCTCCAAAATAAGCTACCAGTTTTGATTGATTAAGATAAAAGTGAGAAAAAAAGTGGATTTAATTATATCCACAGACGAGCAGTTATGTTTTCATTGCAGTTTGAAAGAACTACTTTATTGGGACGTCGGCAAATATATTCTTTTCTCTTCCCAGCATACAAGAACTACATTATTACCATTTTTTTTTATACCCCACCTTCGCAAGTTCTTTCGCCGTTGCCACCAAACAGCTAGCTTGGCGGGGACTGCAACAGATGTACGTCAAAGACCTGACAAACGACGCAGCGTTCTATTTCTCGAGCCTGGAACTTTTGGTGAAAGAAAACCCTTCAATAAAAGACATTCCTGAATTCATCATCACAGCATGCATGCGCAACTCCGGGACTCAGACACCATTGCTTTATGCCATGGCGGAACCATTATTTGTTTCGAGTTTTTTCTCTACAGCAAAGTGCAAAGTCTGAGATCCTTTGTGGTGGAAACTTCTGCTGCAGGGAAAAGGGTCTTTGTTTGCCAGGGTATCTTGGAGGAGCCTCATAATGTATTCGTGAAAATCGATTATTGAGGATCACAAATAAACCACGAAATAAATCTTGCATGTCATTAATTAGCGTCAGCTGTTGTATTAAATGTACATCTTTTCATGTGGAAAAATTGTATTTAAATTGACGAGTTTCTTGGAAAGTTTGGTATTAAACCTGCCTCATATAAATATTGCGTAAACTCAAAAAGTTCATTTAAAACTTATAAGGAAAGGATCATTAAAGTTTAGCAGATCTAAGACGATGTAAAAGTATGTCATTTATGTGGAAGAAAAAAATTGCTTTATTTTGAAAATATTATAATACTGCAATTTCTATAGTAAAAATGTTTAAGTAAGCAAATATAAATTTATATTTTAAACCAATGTTTATTTTAACGCCACCAGTGATATTTAATAAAAAGAAGCTAAGTTTCAATAAAATTTTACTTTTTAATTGATTAATTAATTAGTTTATGTCTAAGAAATACTATTTAGATGTAGTTAAATTAAAATTTAGAAACATATTTCATTTGTGTGATTCTATCTCTATAAAAATTACACAAGAACTATTATTTTAATTGGATGAACTCTATATAATTATAATTGAATAACCAAAAATCAATATATGACAAAAGATGTACATTGTTAATTGTAGATGTAATGCATAAAATTTAAGTTATAAATTGATTTGAACAGTCAAATGATGTATTTCTTTTATGAATGGTTTCCTTATTCAAAATAATCTCCTTTCATGCCTTCCATTCAACACAATTTATCTGCAGGATGTGCTCCATCATTACGTATCTACTAATCCATCCCTTTTTAGAGGAGCGGACGAACTTTTGGTAAGCATGCTGAATTAAACACCGCACACAAAACATTCGGGGCAAACAATGTATTCCACTTAAGTAAACGACGGTTCAGGTTGAGTTTAACAACTCGGCTAATAAGCGGGCTGATAAATGCTTCCGATGATCCACGAGCATAAATCTCTCTCTCTCTTTTCTCATGCATAAAGCAAATGAGAACATGCTCCTCAAAACAGAAGGGCCGTTCCCATTAATCTAATGGAGAAAAACCTGCTGAAATTCCATTGTGTTCGCACTAACCATTTCGAGAACACAAAGCTCATTTCGCTCCTCCTTTTGTGTTTTGACGTTGCTGTGCCAAACATTTTTTTTCTTTCCCCCACCCCTCATTCCCCACCCCCAAGAAAAAATGTATTTTTGATGGTGGTGGCTCTTTTCTTTTCAATACCAGCTCACGTTCGCTATTCTGCAATATCTAGGATGAGAGATCGAAATCATAACGTTGCTTTTTTTTTTTCATGCTGGAATTTCTCATGCCTTTTCATGTCCCTCCCGTTCTTTTCAAAGCTTTTTTTTGCCGTTCGCTTTATTTGATTTACTTTTATATATTTATGAAAAAAAAATTCTAGTATTGGTTTTCCAAAGCGAGAGAGGGCAGGAATTCATATTGGTGTGTGTTGAACCTGTCATTTCTGAACACAAGTTCTCTGGAGTTTTACCAAGAGTTTCATGTGCACTTCCGGGACCACTTCATTGGTATGTGGTGTGCTATAAAATTTATGCTCGCGTTTTCCTCAAATATTGCACCAAGCGGTTTTTTAAAAATTACATTTCATCAAATACACAATCTAAGCTCTGTTCGGTGTTTCGAAATGTAGTTCTAATGTCATTCACCAGTAGAACAGCAGCTATATAGTTGATTCAGGAAAATTTTCAATGTCATATTATGTAAGGGCCCATTATATTCTAGTACTGGTATCTTCTAGACTTGGTACTGGCATCTATGAGAGCACATTACGTTTTATGTATTTAATTATAGTTCAATAGATTGGGACGTGATGTCGGAGTGACTAGGGCTCTTGCACTCAGTGCCAGAGGTTGCGGGTTTGAGCCAGAGCTGGGCCATGGATGCTTGTAATGGTTCGAATTCTCCTGTAAGCGTAGGTCCCGGTCTTACTGTTCTGAATAGGGTTGACAACCCTGCCTGTAAAAAGAAAAACATCTCCTGTCTCGAAATCTGCCAGTAGGCAGACGGCTTTGGTCCACCATAAGGCTGTTGCACCAATGAATAGAAGACTGGTAGACTTGGTACCAGCATCTATGACAATAACTTCAAAAGTTAGAAAAACCATCTGTGTAATTATCTGAAAAACGACTAATCATTCTAAAACTTATCGCAAGACCAATTATTTTTCTCTGCATTACGTAGTAAAAGTTATTTGAAAGATTCATCTCAGAAATTAGGACGAAAAAAAGAAAACAGCGTATGTAATGTTGTGTTTTCGCAATATCTTTCTTAAATGAGTTATTAAACAATAAAAGTTTGGATACTCGTCAATAAAAAACAATAAAACATTTTGTAATATTTATGACAAAAATTATCTGCAAAAAACTTTAAATAATTCCTGCTTATGTCACTCGCCAATCCTCGCAATTCTCACTTAATCAAGTTCTTCAATGAGGCGCTGGGTACCACAGGTTTCGGGTTCGAGTCCGGGCGGTGCCATGGACGTTTGTAGTAGTTCGGAATCCACTTTAAACTGTAAGTCGGTCTGTTTAGCCTAACGTGTGCAGAAGACAACCGTAGAGCAACAAACCAAATAAAACCAACGAACGATACTAATACTAAATACCCCAAGAGTGGTATGCTATTTCGAAATCGTTTCCAATCTCAGAGTGGTTTACAAATTATTCCTTTTAAGACGCTATTATTTATCTTTTTTTCATAGAAATAACATTAAAATTGTTTATGTTCGTACTGATATAAGTATTTTAAAACCACATGTAGGTGTTTTATTAATTTGTAATGTTTAGTAAATAATAAATTGTTTACGGCTTTTGCAGAATTGAAGTAGAAAAAAAGTTTCATCATCCAAGATTTTTTTCTACAATTGAAAGATTTCTCACACGTCTTTAGTTGCTTACCAAAACATTCTCTTGAGACAAATAATAACTATATGCCAGTAAGTCATTGTTTTTTAATATTATGCATAGAAATGATTTTGTTTTTATTTTAATTCCCACGAAAACTAATTCGGTGGTAAATATGAAAATTGCAAATTATAGAATTTTATATTAAGTACATGCTATTATCACCTGCAATGTGTTAATGTTGAGTCACATTTTTAAATCTCTATTGAAAAATCTGATTCTACAATTATTTAACTACATAACTATTATTAACTACATAACTATTATTAACTACATAACTTGAGTCAACAAAGGACATTTTTAAGTTTTGAAAATTGAGATTAAATTTTGTTTTTTCCTGGCTATATTTGTGATTTTTTTAAATAAAAATTTCTATGGTCTTCTAAATTAATAGAATGAAATAAATTAATAATTTGTGAATTACAGAAATCTTTCAGTTATTAAAAATTTTGTGTTTTTAATGCAGTTATTTTAAATAGTTTGAAATAAGATGGTTGGTTCATAATTAATGGTAGTGGTTCCTAATTAAATTAATTGAAAAAGAAGACGTTTTTTTCGAAAGTCCCACCTTAATTTTTAAATAGATAAAATCTATGTATTATATATAAATGAGTATGCAATAAATTTAACCGAAGTATTTATTTATTATGAAATATTTATTATTTATTATAAAATAATTGTCAAGTATTTTTGTATTATCAACTATTATCAAGTATTTATATTATAAATTATACTAGCTCAAGCCTTTCTGTTATAAATTGATCATTTGAAAATTATATTTGTTACAATGATTTTTTTAAAGCAGTTTTTAGATCATGATAATTAATAAAAACAATTCAATAAATTAAATTAAATGAATTTTTATTTAATTAATTTAAATTTTATTAAATTATTAATTTATTTAAATTAATTTAAATAAAATTAACAAAACAAGATTAATTTTTATTAGATGAAAACGAAACTCATTCTAAATTCATACTATTCAATGAGTTGAAACCTGTAAAAGTAATTCTGATATCATCGTAGTAATAAATGGGAATATACAGATGGAGGATATGATTTTGGTGAAAATCCCACTAGATTGAAAACATCAAATTATGAAAAGTACAGAATTCTGAAAAAAAATCTTGAAAAGGGTATTTGTTGAATAGATATCCTTTTTAAAAGTGAAACAAGGAATTGGAATTAATCTTCATCTTATCTGAATATTTTAATAATATCAAGAGACATTATGAATAAAATACTACAACTAAATAGATAAAATAATACCAACAAATGAATGAAATGATACCAACCAATTTTAATTTCAGAATTATGTTTTTCTTTACAAAATCTAATATAAATTCATTATTTACATGAGAAAAAGTTAAAATTCGTTCTTAAAAATAATGTATGAACTGAAACCGATCATTGCATTCTAAAAAGTCTATTTTGAGTTTTATTAATAAAGGAATTTGATAGAAATTTTTAAATCATTTATTTACAAAAATAATAGTACGAAGAATAATAATAGAATAGAATAAAAATAATTTAAGATGTAAATTGAATTCATTAATTTTGTACAGATTTTATCGATAAATGATTTTATTTCATTCAAAAGAAATAGTTTTTTACTTAATAAAAAAACAAAAAGAAATAAAAGAATCTTTTAATATATCCAGAAAATAAGCTACCAGTTTTGATTGATTTAAATTAATTAAATTAATCAAAATTGGTAGGTTAATTAAATTAATTAATGAATTAATATAATTTAATTAACCTACCTTATAAAATTAACCTACCTAATTAAATGATCATTGCATTCTAAAAAGGGTATTTTGAATCTTATTAATAAAGCGAATTTGATAGAAATTTTTAACTTATTTATTCACAAAAATAATATACAAATAATAATAATAGAATAAAATTAATTTCAACTGTAAGATTGAATTCATTAATTCTGTATATATTTTATGGATTATTCATAAGAAATAGTTTTCACTCAAGAAATAAAAGAATCTTCTAATATATCCCCAAAATAAGCTACCAGTTTTTTTTGATTAAGATAAAGTGCGAAAGAGAGTGGATTTAATTATATCCACAGACGAGCAGTTATGTTTTCATTGCATTTTGAAAGAACCGCTTTATTGGGACGTCGGCAAAATATATTTTTCTCTTCCCAGCATACAAGAACTACATTATTACCATTCTTTTTTATACCCCCACCTTCGCAAGTTTCTTCGTCGTTGCCACCAAACAGCTAGCTTGGCGGGGACTGCAACAGATGTACATCAAAGACCCTGACAAACGACGCAGCATTCTATTTCTCGAACCTGGAACTTTTGGTGAAAGAAAACCCTTCAACAAAAAGACATTCCTGAATTCATCATTACAGCATGCATGCGCAACTCCGGGATTCAGACACCATTGCTTTATGCCATGGCCGGAACCATTATTTGTTTCGAGTTTTCTCTACAACAAAGTGCAAAGTCTGAGATCCTTTGTGGCGAAAACTTCTGCTGCAGGGAAAAGGGTCTTTGTTTGCAAGGGTTTCTTGGAGGAGCCTCATAATGTATTCCTGAAAATCGATTATTGAGGATCACAAATAAACCGCGAAATAAATCTTGCATGCCATTAATTAGCGTCAGCTGTTGTATTAAATATACTTTTCTTGTGGAAAATTGTATTTAAATTGACCGACTTTCTTGAAAGTTTGGTAAATCTTCGCATGTAAAGATTGTATAAACTCCGAAGAAGTTCATTTAAAACTTATAAGGAAATGATCATTAATGTTTAGCAGGTCTAAGAGGATGTAAAAGTATGTCATCCATGTGAAAGTAAAAAATTACTTTTTTGAAAATATTATAATCCTGCAATTTCTGAAGTAAAAAATGTTTTAACGAAACGAAATATAAATTTATATTTTAAACCGATATTTTATTTTAAACTTATATAGCATCTTTAGCTGTAAAATTAAACTAAAAAATTCAAACTGAATCTACCAATAATGGTAAATTAATATATGTCTTTAAAATCAATTATATATACATGTTGATATGTAGTAAAATTGCATTTAAATTATCGAGTTTTTGGAAAGTTTGGTATTAAACCTGTCGTATGTAAAGATTGTATAAACTCCAAAGACGTTCATTTAAAACTTATAAGGAAAGGATCATTAAAATTTAGCAGGTTTAAGACGATGTAAAAGTATGTCATTTATGTGGAGAAAAAAAAAAAAATTACTTTATTTTGAAAATATTATAATGCTGCAATTTCTATAGTAAAAAATGTTTTAAGTAAGCAAATATAAATTTATATTTTAAACCAATGTTTTATTTTTAACTATAAAAAAGGATTGAAACAAAAATAGCATCTTTAGCTGTAAAATTAATTTGAAAGTTCAAACGAAATCTGCCAATAATGTTAAATTAATGTATATCTAAAAGCAATTAAATATACATCTTTCTTTGTGGTAAAATTGTATTTAAAATGAAGATTTTCTTGGAAAGTTTAGTATTAAAGCTGTCGTATGTAAAGATTGTAGAAATTCCAAAGGAAATTCATTCAATTTGTAAAACATAGGAAAAGAATCATTACAATTTGGCACGTCTAAGACGATGTAAAAGTATGTGAAGGAAAAAATTACTTTATTAATTTTTTTATGTGAAAAAAAAATTACTTTATTACTTTTTTTTCATGTGAAGGAAAAACTTACTTTATTTTGAAAATATTATAATCCTGCAATTCCTGAAGTAAAAACGGTTTTAACAAGTGCAAATATAAATTTATATTTTAAACCAATCTTTTATTTTAAACTTTAAAGAAGAAAAAGAAAGAAATATCGCGTTTTAGCTGTAAAATTAAACTAAAAATTCAAACTGAATTTATTAATAATGCCAATTTAAAAAATGATCATATCAAAACTGTTTGAGCTTCAAATTCAAATTATTTAAAATATTATTTCTTACAAAAAATAAAATAACACTAAATTGATTATTACATATGAATCGATATGTTCTGGTGAAAATCGATATAAATTGGAAACATTAAATTCGATAAACGCTCAAGATTTCAGCCAAGTAAGATGAACCAAAGGTATATTTGTTGCAGTAAATAAGAAAAGTGATTTGCATACCATTATGAAATGAGTTCACCATGACTCATTTAAATTATTTCTATGCACATTTAAATGAAATTAAGAAAATATTTGAATGTTCATTGATAATTTATTGACAAATTTATAGAAGATGTCAAATTCTATACTATGCTACAAATGAATAAGATTCTTTAAAAAAATTAAAAACATTGATATTAAAGCAATGTTTAAAGTAATGAAAGGATTCAAAGGCCTGACATTTGCGAAATTCTATTCTAGAATATCATGCTTTCCTTCATATTTTTCATTTTGAAATAAGGCACCTTAGGCTAAACTGAAAGAGTGATTTATTTAAAAGTTATTATGACTAAAGTAAAGGTACTTTATAAGTGACGATTTTTAATTACGATGTCACAATTCATTATGAGTTACGAAGATATTGAGAAATGCCGCCTTCTTTAATTTCGTATGCCTTTTATTACGAACTTTAATTTTTATTCTATCTAAATCTTATTAATTCAAACAAGTTTTGAAAGGTAGCATTATTTGCTATTGTGATTCTTCACATTTAAGCAATTTTGAGAAATTTAAATTTTAAAATGATTTTTGCACTAAATATACATTTTTCTTCAAAATTTTAAAAAAAGAATATATTCCATTTTATCAGAGTTTAAAAATCTTCATTGTTATAAAATTAACTATGCGTGAAATTAAACTTTAAATATTAATTTCTTTTGTCCCAGGATTTTTAAACTATAAAAACCATCAACGTAAATCAATCTCTTATTCGGGAAATCTCTACTGTTTTGAAGTAAGAATAAAATTAAAATCTTCCTGAAATATAAATATTATTAATGAAATGTCATATTAAAATTCACATGTTTTTTTCTATCCTGTTTTTTATTATTTATAAAACTCATTTATATATAAAGTGATATTTTTGGTAGTCCTTTTCAAAAGTAACACATTTTATAAAAGAAAAATAAATAAAGCAGTTTTTAAAAGTGTTTGAATAAGCATTTTACAATATATTTATCCTACGGATGCTTTAAGTAGTAGTTAAATTTTACTCTTTAAAAAAAAAACTGTTTTTCTTTTTAAATAATTTCTTTCAGATTAATATTATATTCTTAAAATGCAGAAAATTAATTTTTTTTGAGGAAGAATGCATTATTTTTCTTTTTAAAAATTTGTGAAAGAACTTCCTCTTTCACATTGGCAAGTGCGCCCCCTTGTGGCGTTAAGGAGAACTGGATCAGCCGGCCTCGGAACCTTGACCAGAGAGGAAGTATATTAAACGCCACCCTGCGCGTTAGTTGGCCTACAGATTCTCACCCGGAAAGGGAGTATATTTCCTCCTCCTGAGTGCAGCTGAGTATCAGGTTTTCTGCTTAGAAGTAGAATCCTTCCGCGAATCTTTAATTATAGGTCTTTAAATGGGTTAAATATTACATGCTCATAATTTTATGTGCGTGGTGTTTGTGCGTGTGTAAAGTAAAAGCTGTGAGTTTTGCAACCTCGGCTTCAGGCATATCAACTAACTACACCCAGTTACAATCTGGTTACCCAACCTGCACACAAGAAATTGAATTTTATTTTTTATACAAAAATTGTGTACATAAACTAAAAAAAAAAAAAAAAAAAAAAAAATCCTTAAAATATTTACAAATATATTTCTCCCTTAAAATGTATTTCTTATTCATCGGCCGCAATATTTCCAGAATAAGTTAGCTTTTGTTATGAAAGAAAAAATACTGAAATGTATTGTTTGGCATATTCACTTTTCAGACAAAAAATGTCATGGATGTTATTTAAATTTTTGAATGTTATCTTTTGTCAAAAGGAACTCAATGTAAACATTTTACCGAATTTACATGATTTCGAATAAATAATTCTGATTTATAATGATTTCAATGAAATTGAAAGATTTGCATTAGAAAGAAAAGCTATTCTTTTTCATAATATGTCTATTGACAACATCATTAAATTCTTTAGAAATAAAAAATAACACAAAATAAGAACATTTAATAGTTTTCTAAAACTATAAAAATTGTACAGTTGTAAAATACAAATTATGCAGTTTTATTTGTCTCTAGTTAAAAATAAATGTAAATGAAATCTTTTGAAAAAATTTTTCAAAATGTTATTTATAATTTTTAACTTCGCTAATAAAAACTAAAAATAAAAAAGAAATAAAGAAAAATAAAAATTAAAGAAAATCAGTAAAAATTAGTAAATCTACATTTATATTGAAACATTAAAATTTATTTGATGAAGATCTAAAAAAAAAATTATACTAAATATATTATTATATTATATATTTTAATTATTTTTAGTATTATTATAAACATAAAATTAATAAAAATTAAAATTATTATTATTATTATAAAAATAAGATTATATTAATATCAAAATAATTATTTAAAATTTTATACAAAAATAATATTAAACGATAAAATTTATTTGATGAATAACAGAACTTTAGTTAATTTACGTAATTTTTGCTACTGTTACAAAAATACGTTTAATTCTTGAAAATATGCCACAACTGTAACCGTAATCAATTTTGCACTTAATAGCAGTAACGTGACGTGAAATTGCTGATTTAAAAATTATATTATTTGTTATTTTTTTACTTCGTTATTGACACGTAGCAACTTAAAGCCATTCAGAGCATGAGGTGATCTAATGATGTGAATAAAGAACTTTCACTCTTTTCATTTTGTTAATTTTATCATCATTAACGTTTTCATTCAAGTTTAAAAGTGTTTTCAGGCCTTAAATATCTTATCTCATATATAACATTAATGGGACTTATCTTATAGTGCACTTCCTCAGCATTGACTTCCATCTTCACTTTAAGTTAATAAGTGCACTGCTGAAATTGTCATGCTATTTTTTTCATTTTGTTATTTTTATCATCATTAGCGTTTTCATCCAAGTTTAAGAGTATTTTCATGCCTTAAATATCTCATCTCATAAAAATATAACATTAAAGGACTATATAACTCTAGTCCTAATACTTCCATCTTCAGTAAGTTGATAAGTGCACTGCCTAAATTGTTATGCCATGTTAAGTTATAAATTGAGCGCGAATAGTCAAATGATGTATTTCTTTTATGAATGGTTTGCTTATTCAAAATAATTTCCTTTCGCATGCATTCCATTCAACACAATTTATCTTCAGGATGTGCTCCATTATTACATATCTACTAATCCATCCCTTTTAGAGGAGCGGACAAACTTTTGGTAAGTATGCTGAATTAAACACCGCAGACAAAACATTCCATGGCAAACAATGTATTGCACTTAAGTAAACGACGGTTCAGGTTGAGTTTAACAACTCGGCTAATAAGGGGCTGATAAATGCTTTCGATGATCCACGAGCATAAATCTCTCTCTTTTTTTCTCATGCATAAAGCAAATGAGAACATGCTCCTCAAAAAACCGAAGGTCCTTCCCATTAATCTAATGCAGAAAAACCCGCTGAAGTTCCATTGTGTTTGCACTAACCATTTCGGAGAACTACAAAGCTCATTTCGCTCCTCCTTTTTGTGTTTTGACGTTGCTATGCCAAAAATTCTTTCCTTTCTCCCCCCCTCTCATTTCCCACCCCAAGAAAAAAAAATCTATGTTTGCTGGTGGTGGTTCTTTTCTTTTCAATACCAGCTCACGTTCGCTATTCAGCAATATCTAGGATGAAAGATCGAATTCATAACTTTTTTTTTTTTTTTTTTATTGGTGCTTGGCATTTCTCATGCCTTTTCATGCCCCCTCCCCGTTCTTTTCAATGCATTTTTTTATTACTGTTCGCTTTATTTTATTTACTTTTATATTTATGAAAAAAAAATTCCAGTATTGGTTTTCCGAAGCGAGAGAGGGCAGGAATTCATATTGGTGTGTGTTGAATCTGTCATTTCTGAACACATGTCTCTGGAGTTTTACCAAGAGTTTCATGTGCACTTCCGGGACCATTTCATTGCTATGTGGTGTCCTATAAAATTTACGTTCACGTTTTCCTCAAATACTGCAGCAAGAGGTTTTTAAAAAATTACATTTCATCAAATACTCAATTTAAGCTCTGTTTTGTGTTTTGAAATGCAGTTCTAAAATCACTCACCACTAGAACAGTAGCTATGTAACTGATTCAGGTAAAGATTCAATGTTATATTATATAAAGGCATATTATATTAGAGTACTGGTATCTTTTAGACTTGGTACTGGCATGTATGAGAGCGCATTACATACTATGTATTTAATTATGGTTCAGTTTATTGAGGCGGGACGTCAGAGTGACTGCCGTTCTTGCACTCAGTGCCAGAGGTTGCGAGTTCGAGCGTTTGCTGGGTCATGGCTGCTTGTAATGGTTCGGAATCTCCTTTCAAGCGTAGTTCCCTGTCTGACTGTACTGAATAGAGTAGACAACCTTACCTGTAAAAAGCAAACATATCCTGTCTCGAAATCTGCTAGTAGGCAGACTGCTTTGGCCCACCATAAGGCTTTAGCACCAATGAAGAAGAAGACTGGTAGTCTTAGTATCAGAATCTATGAGAATAACTTCAAAAGTTAAGAAAAAACATGTGTGAAATTGTCTAAAAAACGATCAATCATTATGAAATCGATTAATCATTTATGATTAATGAAAAAGATTAATCATTCATCTCAGAAAATGGGAGGAAAAAGAAACAGCTTATGTAATGTTCCCTTTTCGCAATGTCTTTCTTAAATTAATTATTACAAAATAAAATTTTGGATACACGGCAATAACAAACAATGAAAATATTCTAATATATATGACAAAAATATCTGTAAAAACATTAAATATTTTTTTATTATTTCAATTGCCAATCCTCGTAATTCTCATTTACGGAAGTTCTTCAATGTACTAAATACTCTAAGAATGGAATACTGTTTCGGGAATCATTTATATTCTCAGAGTGGTTTAAAAATTACTGCTTTTAAGATGCTATTATTTATCTTTTTACATAGGAATAATATTTAAATTCTTTGGGTTCGTACAGAACATAAGTATTTTAAAATCACATGAATGTGTTTTTATTAAGTTATAATGTTTAATAAATAATAAATTGTTTTAGCCTTGCAGAATTGAAGCACAAAAAGTTTCATCATTCAAAATTTTTTTCTACAGTAGAAAGATTTCTCACGTCTGTAGTTGCTTACCAAAAAATTCTCTTGAGAGGAAAAAAATTATTATATGCTGATAAATCATTATTTTTAATATTATGCAGGGAAATGATTTTGTTTTAGAGTGTTATTTTAATTCCCTTGAAAACATATTCAGCGATAAATAGGAAAATTGTGAATTATAAAATTTTATATTAAGTACATGCTATTAACAGCTGCAATATATTAATATTAAGTCACATTTTTAAATCTTTTATGATTCTCTATTTAAGAAATCTGATTCTAAAATTATTTATTTAAATTGGCTTTGATTTGAGTCAACAAAACACATTTTTAATTTTATAAATTGAGATTAAATTCTTGATTACTCATATACTACTAATAATATATTTTTATTAGTCACCTACTCACAATTACATTTTTTTTCACGATTTCATTTTTTTTGAATGAAAAAAATTTCAAAATTTTATATTTTGGTTCTGTTTTACTTTGTTATACCAATCGTAATTGAGGATGCCACCAGTTAATAAAACAGAGCTTAAGTTTCAATAAAATCTTACTTTAATAGCCTAATTAATTATTGATGTCTAACCTAATATTATATATAGGTAATTCAAGTAAAATTTAGGAAGGTTTTCTTAAACCATTTTGAGAGAATAATTTTTAAAGAGATAGAATAAATTTTTAGATACTAAATCATTATTTTAATTAGATGAAATCTATATAATTATATGAATAACTGTAATAGATGACAAGAGATATAGAATGTTAATTGTAGATGTAATGCTTATACAATTTAAGTCATAAATTGATTAAGAATAGTAAAATGATGTATTTCTTTTATGAATAGTTTGCTTATTCAAAATAATCGCCTTTTTCATGTGAAGCAGACTTGCGTTCCATTCATTTTCAACATTATCTGCAATATGGGCTACATCATAATTTATCTAATAATAATAATAATAAATTATTTATTTATTTTATTATAATTATTTATTTATTATTGTTTGAATGAAAAATTTTACGATTTTGTTTTTGTTTCGTTTTACTTTATTATACCAATCGTACTTTCGTGGCCACCAGTGCTGTTAATAAAAAAAAGAGATTAAGCTTTAGTAAAAGAAAATTCATATTGGTGGAATTCATATTGGTGTTTGTTGAACCTTTGAACACAAAGTCTCTGGAGTTTTACCAAGAGTTTCATGTGCCCTTCCGGGACCATTTCACTGGTATGTGGTGAACTATAAAACTTACGTTCATGTTTTCCTCAACTATGAAACCAAGAGATTTTTAAAAAAAAATTTCATTTCATCAAATACTCAATCTAAGCTCTGTTTTGGTGTTTTGAAATGCAGTTCTAAAGTCCTTCAGAACTAGAACAGCAGCTATGTAACTGATCAGGAAAATTTGTAATGTTATACACTGAAGTGACAAAAGTCATGGGATAGCAATATGCAAATTTTCAGATGGCAATAGCATCGCGTAGAACAGGTATAAATGTGCAGTGCTTTCAGAGCTTTCATTTCTGTTCAAGTTATTCATGTGAAGAGGTTTTGACGTGATGATGACCGCACGACGGGAATTAACAGACTTTGAACGCGGAATGTTAGTTGGAGCTAGACGCATGGGTCATGCAATTTCGGAAATCGTTAGGGAATTCAACTCTCCCAGATCCACTGTGTCAAGAGTGTGCCGAGAGTATGGCATTTCAGGCATAACATCCCACCATGGACAGCGCAGTGGTCGACCGACTGCACTTAACGACCGAGACCGGCGACGTCTGCAAAGAGTCGTAAATTCTAACAGAAAAAAGCAACACTGCGTCAAATAACCGCAGAAATCAATGTGGGACGTACAAGGGACTTGTCTGTTAGAACTGTGCGGAGAAATTTGGCTTTCTTGGGCTATTTCAGCAGAAGACCGACTCGAGTGCCTTTACTGACAGAACGACATCGCTTGCAGCGACTCTCGTGGGCGCGTGAGCATATCGGTTGGTCTCTAGATGAATGGAAAACCGTGGCCTGGTCCGATGAGTCACGATTTCAGTTGGTAGAGCTGATGGTAGGGTTCGAGTGTGGCGCAGACCCCACGAAGCCATGGACCCAAACTGTCAGCAAGGCACTGTTCAAGCTGGTGATGGCTCCGTAATGGTGTGGGCTGTTTTTCATGGCATGAACTTGGTCCTCTGGTGCGACTGGACCGAACATTGACTGAAATGCTTATGTTCAGCTATTTGGAGATCCCTTGCAGCCATTCATGGACTTCATGTACCCAAACAACGATGGGATTTTTATGGATGACAATGCGCCATGTCACCGGGCCACAACTGTTCGCGATTGGTTTGAAGAACATTCTGGACAATTCCAACGAATGATCTGGCCACCTAGATCGCCCGACATGAATCCCATCGAGCATTTATGGGACATCATCGAGAGGTCTGTTCGTGCCCAAAATCCTGCACCATCAATGCTTTCACAATTATGGACGTCTATCGAGACAGCATGGCTCAATATTCCTGCAGAAGACTTCCAACGACTTGTTGAGTCCATGCCACGTCGAGTTGCTGCACTTCGCCGGGCGAAAGGAGGGCCGACACGATATTAGAGGTATCCCATGACTTTTGTCACTTCAGTGTGTATTATGTAAAAGGCTTTGTAGTTGTTACGAATCCACTTTAAGCCATAGGTCCCGATCTCATATGACTGTTGAGCTTTGGGCGTAGATCTGACAACCCTACCCGGTATAAAAATAACATCTCTTATCTCGAAATCTACCAGTAGGCAGATGTTCTGACCCACACTGGGCTGTTACGCCACTGATAATGAGGATTATGTAAGGCGCATTATATTCTAGTACTGGTATCCTCTAGACCTGGTACTGGCATCTATGAAGCACATTACATTCTTTGTATTTAATTACAGTTCAGTGGATTGGAGCGTGATGTCAGAGTGACCAACGCTCTTGCCCTCAGTGCCAGAAGTTGTTGGTTTGAGCCTCGGCTGGGCATGGATGCTTGTAATGGTTCGGAATTTCCTTTAAAGCGTAGATCCTGTTCTGACTATTCTGAATAGCGTTGACAACTGTATCTGTAAAAAGAAAATATCTCCTCTCTCGAAATCTGCCAGTAGGCAGACGGCTTTGGCCCACCATAAGGCTGTTGCACCAATGAAGAAGAAGACAGGTAGACTTAGTACCAGCAATTATGAGAATAACTTCAAAACTTAAGAAAAACCATCTGTGAAATTGTCTAAAAAAAGACTAATCATTATAAAATTTATAGCAAGTCCAATTATTTTTCCCTCTGTACTACTTAATGAAGAAATAAGAAAAATTCATCTCAGAAAATAGAGGAAAAAAAAACGGCTTATGTAATGTTGCGGTTTCGCAACGTGTTTCTTAAATGGATTAATAAAAATTGAAATTTTGGATACACTGCAATAACAAACAACAAAAATCTTTCTAATATTTATAATAAAAATTATCTCTAAAAAAACATTAAATAATTTTTGATTATTTCACTCTCAATCCTCGTAATTCTCACTTAATGATAGTTCTTCTACTATAATGGTACCAAATATCCTAAGAATGACATGCTATTTCGAAATCATTTCCCTTCTCAGAGTGATTTAAAATTACTTGTTTTCAAAAGCTATTATTTATCTTTTCATTGGAATAACGTTTAAATTGTTTAGATTCGTACTGAATATAAGCATTTATAAAATTATGAATTTGTTTTACTAAGTTATAATGTTTAATAAGTAATAAATTGTTTACAGCCTTGCAGAACTTAAGCAGAAAAATTCTCATCATCCAAGATTTTTTTTTTTCTACAGTAGAAAGATTTCTCACACGTCTTTAAAAAATTCCCTTGAGAGAAAAAAATTATTATATGCTGATAAATCATTATTTTTAATATTATGCATGGAAATGATTTTGTTTTATAGTGTTAGTTTAATTCCCACGAAAACTTATTCGGTGGTAAATGCAGAAAATTGCAAATTATAGAATTTTATATTAAGTACGTGCTATTAACACCTGCAATATGTTAATGTTAAGACACAGTTTTAAATCTTTTATGACTCTCTATTGAAAAAATCTGATTCTAAAATTATTTATTTAAATTGGCTTCGATATGAGTCAACAAAACTCATTTTTAATTTTTTGAAAATTGAGATAAATTTCTTGATTTTTTTCCTGGCTATATTTGTGATTTTTAAAAAAATTCTATGGTCTTCTAAATTAATAGAAATTTGTAAACTACAGAAATATTTCAATTATTAATTTTTGTGTTTTTTATGCAGTTATTTTAAATAGTTTTAATAACTCAATTCCATGGAGTAAAATAATATGCATTAAAATAATTGATAAGTTGATTACAAACATGCTTGTAAAATATAATTGAGTGAATACCTCTCTTATCTGTGACTTGCTAGAGGAAAAAAAAACTGAAAAATTTCAGCCTGATAGCTTAAATGTCGATTCGACGATTTTAAACACACGATGGTGCAATTTTATAAAATCTCGTTTTTTTAGCGGTTGATTTCAACAGTCCCAAACAGTGCATTTATACACATTAAAAATCACGTTACATATTTCTAAGCGTTAGTAATTCATGTTACCACACTACCTCGAGTCGATCATTTTATGTGTTAAAACTGAAAAATTTATTTGAATGAATATTACAGTAACATCATTTTTTTCTTAACTGTTTAGTTACTATAACAAGACAGTTAACAAGTGTTGAAACTTGATCAAATACTTGAATCAATATAGTATCAGGCATAATATTTTTTATTCCGTAAAAGGTTTTATTTCAATTCCTTTTATTAGCTGACACTCTCCCTATATATATCTTGTTCAAATTTTCAATCGTTCATAAAATACTTTGTATTCATCCACTCGAGTTCAAGTACATTTTTTTTAAATTGTAGTGGATGACACTGGATGTTAATACAGTTTTTTCAAATATAAATTCAGAAATTAAATGTAATGAATTAATTTTACTTTTTTTAGATTTAAGTTGCATATATCTACCAATAAATGGCGTCAGATAAACTTAAAAAAATGAATGAAAATTATTTATAAAGGACTTTCTGCAATTTAGTGAAAAAAAAAAAGTAGGAATTGACTTTAAATTTTTTTTTATATTACTTGTTTTGAAAATAATATTAAAAAAATAAGTGATTAATATTTGATTAAAGGACGACACTACAAAATTTTATTTTATGTCTTAGTAATATATAATTAGATTTATACATTTATTTACACAAATTCAAATTAAAGTATTTATTTTGTAAAAATATTAAACTTATTGAGCCAGGAACTATTAAATTTCAGTTAAATTATAATCTTGATGAATAAATTGTTTCTCTATCCTAATCAGTATCTTATATCAGTCCAATGATAATCACATGCGATATTTTAAATTTATATCTGATGGCTTTTACAAGGAAATGGTTAATTTAAATTGAACTCTATAATTTAAGATTATTTTTCAGAAATCTTTATGTTTTAATTTGATTTTTCTTTGAAATTTCCAAATAACTGAAATATGAAACCTATTTTGAAAATTCCGGTAGATAATATAAAGGAATGCTGAAATATTGATAGTTTTAAGAAATGGAAGTTTTCATCGAAAAGATAATTAGTTTTCATATGGTATAAATAAAGACGCATTCCATATAATGGATTTCGAATTAAATATAATAAGTAATGCTCTCTGTAGTAAAAGATTTATTAGACCATTTTTTCAAGTGATTTACATAGAGATTATTTAAAAAATAGAATTAATACATAAAAGTTTCACTGTTCCTAAAATAATGTTTGATATATTCCTGAATATCCATTTTTAATGTGTTTGATATAATATTTTACAATATTAAAACGAAATATTCTAATTTAAAGTTATTACTGAATTCCTACCATTTTAGATTATATATTTCTTTGTGTATTGAAAATATTGTTAATTTTTACAATAGTCTTTCATGTACATTCAGTTTTTCACTTTCATTTGGATTTAAAGTACTGATTAAATGTTGTATTGAAAAAGTGTGAAATAATGGACGACAATAAATTTGGCAGTATTACGATACATTTACTCAAATTTTGTTATTTTTCTCAGTATGTTCCTGAATCATTTGTCATTATTCGATAATGGGTTGATTGGCAATAATGTTACTTTATAGAATAGTCTTTCATGCTTGATTATACAAAAAAAAATGTTTATTAGTGTTGATTATACTTGTACGGATTAAGGCATTGTCAAATTATGGAAGACAATAAATTTGGCAGTATTATGATACATTTCGACAAATTTCCTTATTTTTCCTCAGTATGTTCATGAATCATTTGTCAGCATTCCATAATGGGAGGATTGATAAAACTGTTACTTTATACAACAGTATTTCATGTTTGATTGTACAAAAAGGATTTTTAGTGTTGACTTTCAATTCGTAAATTAATACTGATTAAATGCTGCATTGAAAGTCAGTGTCAAATTATGGGCGACAAAAAACTCGGCAGTATTTTGACTCATTTGGTCAAATTTCGTTATTTTCTTCATTATTTTCATGACTCATTAGTCAGTATTTGATAATGGGATGTACTATCCCATCGGAAAGAAGTAAGATAAGTTTTATTCAGTGAAAAAGAAATTGAACAACATAAATTTAGTAAATTGTATTTTAATTTATTTTCTATATTTTCTGCTACATTGAATTGTTTAAGACAAATGACTTCAAAAGATTAAATGTGATTAAGATTGTATGTGAATGTTATTACGTGGTATTAAAAATTGAGGCATCTTTTTTTCTTACAATCTTCTTTTCTTACAAGCTTTATTTTTCTTACCGTAAACAGGACAACCAAGTTCAAGCCGTTTTCGTTTAAATACAAAAACATTGCTCAACAATAAACAGAAATGTATCTTCGATATCATCCGATGATAAATAAATGTCGTTATGCTCAATTATAGAAGGCAATGTATATGATGCTCGATTTAATACGCTGCTAAAATTCAGGAGTGTCCAGGTTCTAATCGAATGACAGTATCCACTGCAATCATTATTTTCGAAGATAAGGAAACTTATTATGGTGATTATGGCAACTTATGTAAAGTATCTCGCATCTATAGTATGGAATCAAATTTTTATTCCATGTGGCACATGAATGCAAGTTTTTTGGTTTTTGGTTTGTTACTTTATGGTCATCTTGCTCATACTAAATAGACTGGAATCTATAGTTTAAAGTTGGTTCCGAACCACAAAAACACAGCCAGGATTCACTCCTGGAGCCTGTGGTACCAAAGGCCAGTGAGCTAGCCAATTTACCATCAGGCCGACATGAATACGAGACATTTACCTCTAAATGGTCTCGCAGAAAGCAATGTTTCCCTCTGACATCCTCTTGATGGTCCTTTGTGGCATACATTAAAAATAATGTATGCAAAAGTAAGTATGCTTAGTATAAAACGAACTGATGTTCAACAACAACAACAACTACAACAAACTGCACTAAAAGTTATCATGACTAAAGTAAAAGTACTTTATAGACGCAATTCATTATGAGTTACGAAGATGTTGAGAAATGATGCCTTCTTTAATTTCGTATGCCTTTTACTACGAACTTAAATTTTTATTCTGTCTAAATCTTATTAGTTCAAACAGAGTTTGAAAGATAGCATGCATTATTTGCTATCGTGATTCTTCACATTTAAGCAATTTTAAGCAGTTTCTATTTTAAAATCATTTTTGCACTAAATATAGAATTTTCTTCAAAATTTAAAAAAAAGAATATATTCTATTATAGCAGAGTATGAAAAATTTCCATTGTTATAAAATTATCTATGCGTGAAATTAAACTTTAAATATTATTTTTTTTATCCGAAGATTTTTAAACTTTAAAAACCATCAACGTCAATCAATCTCTTGATCGTGCAATCTGTGCTATTTTGAAGAAAGAATAAAATTAAATCTTCTGAAATATAAATATTATTAATGAAACGTCATATTAAAATTCATGTTTATTCTTTTTATTATTTATAAAACACATTTAATATAAAGTGATGCTTTTTAGTCACTTTTAAAAAGTAACGCATTTTCCAAGAGAAAAATAAAGTAAAAGCATCTTCTAAAAGTGTTTGAATAAGCATTTTACAATATGTTTATACTAAGAATGCTTTAAAAGCTGTTAATAAAATATATACGCATCAAGTATTTCAATTTTACTCTTTTTCATTTACTTACCTAAAATTATAATAAATACCTAATACCTAAATGGAAATATACAGATAAAAGATAAAATTTTGTTGAAAATTGCAAAAATTAATATACAAAAAGAATAATAATAGAATATAATTAATTTTAAATGTAAGATTGAATTCATCAATTTTGTACATATTTCATGAATAAATGATTTTATCTTATTTATAAGAAGTAATTTTCACTCAAGAAATAAAAGCATCTTTTAATATATCCCCAAAATAAGCTACCAATTTTGATTGATTAAGATAAAAGTGAGAAAAGAGTCGGTTTATTATATCCACAGACGAGTACTTATGTTTTATTGCATTTTGAAAGAACCGCTTTATAGGGACGTCGGCAAATATATTCTTTCTCTTCCCCCAGCATACAAGAACTACATTATTACCATTCTTTTTTTATACCCCCACCTTCGCAAGTTCTTTCGTTGTTGCCGCCAAACAGCTAGCTTGGCGAGGACTGCAACAGATGTACATCAAAGACCATGACAAACGACGCAGCATTCTATTTCTCGAACCTGGAACTTTTGGTGAAAAGAAAACCCTTCAACAAAAGACATTCCTGAATTCATCATTACAGCATGCATGCGCAACTCCGGGACTCAGACACCATTGCTTTATGCCGTGGCCCCAACCATTATTTGTTTCGAGTTTTCTCTACAGCAAAGTGCAAAGTCTGAGATCCTTTGTGGTGGAAACTTCTGCTGCAGGGAAAAGGGTCTTTGTTTGCAAGGGTATCTTGGAGGAGCCTCATAATGTATTCTGAAAATCGATTATTGAGGATCACAAATAAACACGAAATAAATCTTGCATGTCATTAATTAGCGTCAGCTGTTGTATTAAATACATCTTTTCTTGTGGAAAAATTGTATTTAAATTGACGAGTTTCTTGGAAAGTTTGGTATTAAACCAGTCTCATATAAAGATTGCATAAACTCCAAAGAAGTTCATTTAAAACTTATAAGGAAAGGATCATTAAAATTTAGCTGGTCTAAGACGATGTAAAAGTATGTTATTTATGTGAAGGAAAAAAAATTATTTTTTTTTTGAAAATATTATAATGCTGCAATTTCTAAGTAAAAAATGTTTTAAGTAAGCAAATATAAATTTATTTTTCAAATCAATGTTTTATTTTTAACTATAAGGAAGAATTGAAAGATATAAATATCTTTAGCTGTAAAATCTATCAGTCAAAATATAGTTGCATTTAAAAACTTATGTAAAATTAAATGAAAGAGTCTACCAATAATGTTAAATTAATATATATCTTTAAGAATCAATTAAACATAATCCTTTCTTGTGATAAAATTAATTAAATGACGAGTTTATTGGAAAGTTTGTTATTAAATGTACTAATATTAAATGTGTTCGTTATTAAATGTAAATGTCAGATGTAACGGTTGCATACACTCCAAAGAAAGTTCATTTAAAGGAGTAATTTGCAAAACATTGGAAAAAGGATCTTTAAAATTTAGCACGTTTAAGACGATGAAAAGTATGTGAAGGAAAAAATTACTTCATTACTTTTTTATGTGAAGAAAAAAATTACTTAATTTTGAAAATATTATAATCCAGCAATTCCTGAAGTAAAAATGTTTTAATGGAAGCAAATATAAATTTATTTTTAAACCAATGTTTTGTTTTTTAACTATAAGAAGGAATGAAAGAAATATTGTATCTTTAATTGTAAAATTAAACTAGTTTAAATTGAATGAATCAATCAATGAACACGTCAAAATTAAAAAAATTGAACATATCAAAATAGTTTGAGCATCAAATTCAAATTATTAAAAACATTATTTCTTGCAAAAAATAAAATAAATCTAAACTGATTGTAATATCTCAGTGAATATGTTTCTGGTGATAATAACTATACATTGAAAACATTAAGATCCATAAATGCTCAAAACTTTGGCAAACAAAGATGAACCAAAGGTATATTAGTTAGTGAATAAGAAATATTATTTGCATACCATTTTGAAATGAGTTCATTATGACTCATTTAAACTATTTCTATGCACATTTAAATGAAATTAAAAAAACTTCTGAATGTTCATTGATAATTTATTCATAAATTTATACAAACCGTCAAATTCAAATTCTACACTCTGCTACAAATGAATAAGATTCTTTAAAAAATTAAAAACATTGATATTAAAGTAATGTTAGAGAGGTTGTAATGTAATGAAAGGATTCAAAGACCTGACTCTAGCGAAATTCTATTCTAGAATATCATGCTTTCCTTCATATATTTTTCATTTTGAAATAAGGCACCTTAGGCTAAAGTGAAAGAAAGATTTATTTAAAAGTTATTATGACTAAAGTAAAGGTACTTCATAAGTGCAGATTTTTAATTACGATGTCACAATTCATTATGAGTTACGAAGATATTGAGAAAGGATGCCTTCTTTAATTTCGTATGCCTTTTACTACGAACTTTAATTTTTATTCTGTCTAAGCCGTATTAATTCCAAACAGATTTTGAAAGATAGCATGCATTATTTGCTACTGTGATTATTCACATTTAAGCAATTTTAAGAAATTTATATTTTTAAAATTATTTTTGCACTAAATATAGATTTTCTTCAAAATTTAAAAAAAGAATATATTTTATTTTATCAGAGTCTGAAAAATCTCCATTGTTATAAAATTATCTATGCGTGAAATTAAACTTTAAATATTATTTTTTTTCCCAAGATTTTTAAACTTAAAACCATCAACGTCAATCAATCTCTTGATTGGCAATCTGTGCTGTTTTGAAGCAAGAATGAAATTAAAATCTTCCTGAAATATAAATATTATTAATGAAATGTCATATTAATATTCATATTTTTTCTATCCTGCTTTTTATTATTTATAAAACTCATTTAAATATAAAGTGATGTATTTTTAGTCCCTTTTCAAAAGTAACGCATTTTCTAAAAGAAAAATGAAGTAAAGCATTTTCTAAAAGTGTTTGTTTAAGCATTTTACAATATGTTTATCCTACGGATGCTTTAAAAAACTGTTAATAAAATTTATGCCCATCAAATATTTAAATTTTTCTCTTTTTAAAAAATCTTTTTTCTTTAAATAATTTTTTGTGGCATTAATATTTCATTCTTAAAATGCATGAAATTAATTTTTTTGAGGAAGAATGTGTTATTTCTCATTTTAAAAATTTAACAGTGCTTTCCTCCTATATATTTGCAAGAGCGCCTCCTGTGGCGTTTATTAGAAATGGTCAGTAGACCTCGAGACTGTCACCCTAGAGGAAGTACAGCGCTACCATGCGCTCCATCTCTGAGAATTTAGTTGAACTACAATCTCTCACCGGGAGAGGAAGTATATTAATCAGATCATGCGCTTACCTGAGTATCAGATTTTTCAGCTTAGAAGTGGAATCTTTCAACGAATCTATAATTATACGTCTTTAAATGTGTTAAATGAATCCCATTTAAACCGTAGTTTCTGGTTTAACATGTAATATGCGTAAGGTGACGATCCTACTCCGCAAAAAGAAAAATAAATCGCCGGTTTCGAAATCTGCCAATAGGCAGACGGCCTTAGCTCAACATAGGGCAAGAAAAAAAAGATATGTGTTGAATAGTGTATGCCTCTAATTGTCCTGTGTGTGGTCTTTATGCGTGCGTAAATAAAACTGTGATTTCTCCAACCTGTCCCTTAAATATCTCAACCCAACCACACCCAGTTACAATCTGGTTGCCGGACCTGCACAGTAAAAATTGAATTTTATGTTTTATATAAAAATTGCGCTCTTGAACTTTTATAAAAAATTCCTTAAAATATTTACGAAAGCATTTGTTCCCTTAAAATGTGTTTCTTATTCATCTGTTGTAATTTTTGTAGAATTTGTTTTTTATGAAATAAAAATCACGAAATGTATTGTTCACTTTTCAGAAACGTTGTCATTGATGTTATTTAAATTTTTGAAACTTTCTTTCAAAAAAGGAACTCATTGTAAATAGTTTACTGAATTATAAGTTTCTGAATAAATAATTCTGATTTATATGATTTCAATGAAATTGGAAAAAATTTGGTTTATAAAGAAAAGCTACTCTTTCATAGTATGACTATTGACAACACCATTAAATTCTTTACGGATAAAAACGTTTAATAGTTTTCAAAAACAGCAAAAAATAACATTTTACGTACCAAAATTTACATAATAAAAATAACATTTAAATAATTAAAAAATAACATTTTCCCTAACAAAGTCTATATTTAAGATTTTTATAGAAAAGCTTTGTATTTGTGAATGTCTTATTTCTGGGAAAGACTTTTTAATAATACATAAAAAAATGTGACTTAATGTAGATTTTGTTATTGTTTTAAATTCCCCTAAAAATAAAATTATATTAATATGAAAATAAATTATATAATAGTTAATATAAAAAATAATATTAAACAATAAAATTTATTTGATGAATGACCAAACTTTAGTTAATTTACTTAATTTCTGCTACTTTTGTAAAAATATGTTTAATTCTTGAACATGTGCCACAACTGTAACCGCAATCAGTTTTGCAACTAATAGCAGTAAAGTGACGTAAAATTGCTTGTAAAAAAAAATTATATTATTTATTTATGATTTTTTTTACTTCGATATTGACATATAGTGATTTTTAACTCATTTATTTATACTCATTCACTCTAAAATTTAAACTCATTTATTATATTTTTTACATATTATTCGATATTGACAACTTTAAGCAATTCAAGCTTTAGTTAATCTGATGATGTAAAAGAAAGAAATCGTCATCCTTTTCATTTGTAATTTTATCATCATTAGTGTTTTCATACGTAGGCATGTTAAAAGTATTTCCATGCTTTAAATATCTTACCTCAGCATTATATAACATTTGAACTATATAACATGAACTCATCCTTCACTTCCATCTTCGGTAAGTTAATAAGTGCACTGTCTTAATTCTTCCTTCCCCATTGTCCTTTCGCCAGTTCCCTGAAGACTAGTTTGTTTAGCCATCTCACAGCAGGAAAATCGTTAAAGCCATTCGTAATGTGACAATTAGGAATCCCTACAAGTATGTCTCGAAATATGCCTTCCCATGTCCTGGAGGAAAACGTAAATTCAATCAATAAGTCTTGTGGGTGAACTAACTTCATCTCAGGAAGGCTCAGATTTGTTCCACGGTATTCCGCGGGGAATTCGACATCCATCATAGCCCAGGAGTTCCTAAAAGAAAAGGAAGGATTTTCCTGCATTTCTCCCGCCCATGAATCATTTTCGAATTGAAATGTGTGCCAGTCAAATTCTCGGGATTGAAGTTCCTGTGGGTCCCGCGAAATCTCGTTTTGCACGTAGGATGGCGAGAAATGGTTCCCTTGAAGGGCCATTTACTTTTCCCCCTTCAAAAAAATGGAAACGTTTTTTAAAGTTTAGTTCTAGACCGCCTTGTTTTGCATAACTAATATAAGTATTCGTTTATTTTTTTTTTTTTTTTTTTTAGATTTAGTAAGTTGGTAAGTTTTTCAGATGTATTTTTTTGTAGGAAATGTGTAGGAGAGAAACAAAAAACAATATATGTTAGAAAATGTCACTCTGAAATACTATGAAGGAATATTATACTTGGTGCATTCTATTTTAAACTTCAGATTTTGTATCAAATCAAATAATTATCCTTTTTAGTTTTAAATTAAAATATATAAAGGTGTTTTAAAAATGTTTTAATGTTGTGATGAATGTAACTTTGAGGGAATTTGTGGGCTTTTTATATCCTTATAAAAATAAAAATTATTTGGATAGCAAGATTAAAAACAACATTTTTCTTCACATTTTATTCTGAAAAAGTATGGATACCTCATAAAAAAATTAACAATAATATAAAAACTGGAATTGTATATTTGAAGGATCAAGAAAAAATTTGTTTTTAGTACAAATTATGAGATATGTTAAACATGAGAAATGGTGAAAACATTACAAGTTTATAAAAGATTACAAGTTTAATAAAAATTACCATTGCAAAAATAAACATTTTTAGCTTAATTTCCGATTACTGGACACTTTAATACAACTTCACCACTTTAAAGAAAGTTGCATAATGGTTTTGATGAGGAAATTACTACACTGAAGTGACAAAAGTCGTGGGATAGCAATATGCAAATTTTCAGATGGCAGTAGCATCACGTAGAACAGGTTTAAATGCGCAGTGCTTTCGCAGAGCTTTCATTTCTGTTCAAGTTATTCATGTGAAGAGGTTTTGACGTGATGATGACCATACGACGGGAATTAACAGACTTTGAACGCGGAATGTTAGTTGGAGCTAGACGCATGGGTCATGCCATTTCGGAAATCGTTAGGGAATTCAACATTCCCAGATCCACTGTGTCAAGAGTGTGCCGAGAGTATGACATTTCAGGCATAACATCCCACCATGGACAGCGCAGTGGTCGACCGCCTGCACTTAACGACCGAGACCGTCGACGTCTGCAAAGAGTCGTAAATTCTAACAGACAAGCAACACTGCGTCAAATAACCACAGAAATCAATATGGGACGTACAAGGGACTTGTCTGTTAGAACTGTGCGGAGAAATTTGGCTTTCTTGGGATATTCCAGCAGAAGACCGACTCGAGTGCCTTTACTGACAGAACGACATCGCTTGCAGCGACTCTCGTGGGCGCGTGAGCATATCGGTTGGTCCCTAGCTGAATGGAAAACCGTGGCCTGGTCCGGATTACAGTTGGTAAGAGCTGATGGTAGGGTTCGGGTGTGGCGCAGACCCCACGAAGCCATGGATCCAAACTGTCAGCAAGGCACTGTTCAAGCTGGTGGTGGCTCCGTAATGGTGTGGGCTGTTTTTCATGGCATGGACTTGGTCCTCTGGTGCGACTGGACCGAACATTGACTGGAAATTCTTATGTTCAGCTACTTGGAGATCACTTGCAGCCATTCATGGACTTCATGTACCCAAACAACGATGGGATTTTTATGGATGACAATGCGCCAGGTCACCGGGCCACAACTGTTCGCGATTGGTTTGAAGAACATTCTGGACAATTCCAACGAATGATCTGGCCACCTAGATCGCCCGACATGAATCCCATCGAGCATTTATGAGACATCATCGAGAGGTCTTTTCTTGCCCAAAATTCTGCACCATCAACGCTTTCACAATTATGGACGTCTATCGAGACAGCATGGCTCAATATTCCTGCAGAAGACTTCCAACGACTTGTTGAGTCCATGCCACGTCGAGTTGCTGTTCTTCGCCGTGCGAAAGGAGGGCCGACACGATATTAAGTGGTATCCCATGACTTTTGTCACTTCAGTGTATATATAGCTACTTCTAATTTATCACCGCAATTTGAACGAACATATCCAGAAAGCTATCTGACTTTTCTATGGTTTTTCTTTTCCTCCTCTTTGAACTCTCTCACAAAAAAAAAAGAAGAATTTTGAACTTACAAATCTATCTTAACCGTCCCTATTAGACAATGGAATTTTCTGTGTGACTTACATTGCTTGTCGCGTTTCTCATTGAGCTTCTTTAGTTTCTTCATGGAGATAATGAAGTGTGGTGTATATTAAAGAATCATTGGATTATGTGGCATGCAAGGTGTTGTATTGTCCCGTTGAAAAATCGCGCCAAGTAAGCCCTGAAAATAATAACAGAATGCAGTTTATTAAACTCTAGAGTATATCGAGTGGTAGTTTTTGAAATTGTAGAGTACCTTCATTTCCCTGGTGTAGACACGTCCAGGAAAGGAGTAGAAATCAATAGTACTTCTGTACGTCGACATTAGTGGTATGGAGATGATGATAAAAACAGTCCTGCAATCTGGAACTGTTTTGACCCTATAGTGATTATATCACCTTTATATGATGGCAGAATTAACCTGAAAACATGACTATATGCCATTCGTTTGTCTTTGTTTGGTGTTTAGTCGATTATTGCTATATCAGACATTCTTTGTATACAGCTAGAGCAATAATGGCAAATTGAAAATATTTCTGGCTGCTGAAGATGGCAACGAATAATGCATGTTCAGTAAAGGATTCTACCAGGTTGTTGAGTAACGCATCCTTAAATTAAGATCCTTGATGTTGTACTATAATAATCGTATGCACAAGATGTGCATCATCGCGTCACCATTTTTCTATTTTTCCTTAATTTTTGGAAGCCTGTGTATATTCACTGATATATATGTCTTGATTTCATTAGACATCAGAAGGGTACTTCCGTACTTCTTGGAAGGTTAATCGTTCTTGTGATCATTGTTTTTAAACAGGTTAGATTAAGCTTCTTCTACAGAAGAACAGCTGGAAAAGATATTTCCCATTCTAAAAATAGGCTCTGTGTTATTTAATAATATAGCTTTTATAAAAATTATGTCTGGGCACTTTATAAGAATACATTTTTATCATCTACTCACCAATAAATTTATACATTGAAAAAATGTAACTATTTGACGCTTTTGTTTACTTTTTACTCGTATTTTATCACCAATGATAATGATAAAAAAGAGTTTAAATTTCAATAAAATCTTACTTTAATCGCCTAATTAATTAGTTCATGTCTAACCTAAAACTACTTAAAGATAATTCAATTAAAATATAAAAACTGTTTCTCATAAAAATTAAATTCGAGACATTAATTTTTAGATAAGAAACATTATTTTAATCTGATGAAAACTATTTAATTATATGAATAACCTTAATAGATGCCAAAAGATATACATTGTTAATTGTACATTTAACACATGAAATTTAAGTTATAAATTGATCCAGAATAGTAAAATGATGTATTCCTTTTATGAATAGTTTGCTTATTCAAAATAATCTCCTTCCGCATGCCTTCCATTCAACACAATCTATCTGCAGAATGCACTCCATCATTACTTATCTACTAATCCATCCCTTTTAGAGGAGCGGGGCAAACTTTTGGAAAGTATGCTGAATTAAACGCCGCACACAAAACATTCCGGGGCAAACAATGTATTACACTTAAGTAAACGACTGTTCAGGTTGAGTTTAACAACTCGGCTAATAAGCGGCTGATAAATGCTTCTGATGATCCACGAGCATAAATTTCTCTCATGCATAAAGCAAATGAGAACATGCTCCTCAAAAAAACCGAAGGACCCTTCCCATTAATCTAATGGAGAAAAACCACTGAAATTCCATTGTGTTCACACTAACCTTGTCGGAGAACTACAAAGCTCATTTCGCTCCTTCTTTTGTGTTTTGACGTTGCTATGCAAAAAATTCTTTCCTTTCCCTCCCCCCTCTCATTTCCCACCCCCCAAGAAAAAAATGTATGTTTGGTGGTGGTGGCTCTTTTCTTTTCAATACCAGCTCACGTTCGCTATTCAGCAATATCTAGGATAAGAGATCGAAATCATAACGTTGCCCTTTTTTTTTTTTTTTTTTTTTTTTTTGTGCTTGGCATTTCTCATACCTTTCATGCCCCTCCCCGTTCTTTTCAATGCATTTTTTCCCGTTCGCTTTATTTTATTTACTTTTATATTTATGAAAAAAAAAAATCCCAGTATTTTTTCCGAAGCGAGAGAGCGCAGGAATTCATATTGGTGTGTGTTGAACCTGTCATTTCTGAACACAAGTCACTGGAGTTTTACCAAGAGTTTCATGTTCACTTCCGGGAACATTTCATTGGTATGTGGTGTGCTATAAAACTTACGTTCATCTTTTCCTCAAATTTTGCACCGAGAGGTTTTTTAAAAATTACATTTCATCAAATACTCAATCAAAGCTCTGTTTGGTGTTTTGAAAGGCAGTTCTAAAATCATTCACCTCTAAAACAGCAGCTATATAACTGATTCAGAAAATGTTTAATGTTATATTATCTGAAGGCTTTGAAGTGTTTCGGAATCCACTTTAAGCCATAGGTCCCGATCTCATATGACTGTTGAGCTTTGGGCGTAGAGCTGACAACCCCTACCCCTATAAAAATAACATCTCTCATCTCGAAATCTACCAGTAGGTAGATGTTCTGGCCCACACTGGGCTGTTACGCCAATGATGATGATGATTATACAAATTCACATTATATTCTAGTACTGGTATCTTCTAAACTTGTTATTGGCATCTCTGAGAACATATTACATTCTGTGTATTTAATTATAGTACAGTAGATTGGGGCGTGATGGCAGAGTGACTAACGCTCTTGCCCTCAGTGCCAGAGAATGCGGGTTCGATCCTCAGGTGGGCCTTGGGTGCTTGTAATGGTTCAAAATCTCCTTCAAAGCGAAGGTCCCGGCTGACTATTCTGAATAGGGTTGACAACCCTACCTGTAAAAGAAAATATCTCCTGTCTTGTACTCTTTTAGTAGGCAGACGGCCTTGATCCTCATGGGGACATTGCATCAATGATGATGATGATATTTCGTTTCATTGTTATTTTGTTATAATAATATTTTGTTATGGTGATATTCAGTTATTATTTACTTTCGTATATGAGTGGTACTTTCGCTGCCACCAGTGATATTAATAAAAAAGAGCTTAAGTTTCAATGAAATTTTACTTTAGTAGATTAATTAATTAGTCTATGCCTAACCAATACTATTTAGATGTAGTTAAATTAAAATTTAGAATTTTTTTTTATTTTTGAGATTCTATCGCTTTAAAATTATAAATTGTTAGATAAGAACCATTATTTTAATTGATGGAATCTATATAATTATATGAATAATGTTAATCGATGACAAAAGATATGCAACGTTAATCGTAGATGTAATGCATGAAATGTAAGTTATAAATTGATTGCGAATAGTCAAATGATGTATTTCTTTTATGGATAGTTTGATTATTCAAAATAATCTCCTTTCGCATGCCTTCCATTCAACATAATTTATCTGCAGAATGTGCTCCATCATTGCTTATCTACTAAAATAATACACTTTTATCATTTACCTACTCTTCAATTACCTATGCATTGAAAAAAATTTCACGATTTTTTTTTTTTTTTTTTTTTGTTTTTATTTTGTTATACCAATCGTACTGTCGTGGCCAACCCTGATATTAATAAAAAAGAGAATAAGTTTAAAAAAATTTTACTTTAATAGATTAATTAATTAGTTTATGTCTAACCAATACTATTTAGAGGTAGTTAAATTAAAATTCAGAAAATGTTTCTCATAAATTTGATAGAATAATTTTTAAAGAGAGAGAATAAATTTGTAGATAAGAAACATTATTTTAATGGGATGAAAACTATATAATTATATGAATAACTTTAATAGATTACCAGAAATATACAACGTTAATTGTAATTTAACGTTTATTTTTTTGTTAATTGTAATTTCTTATAAGTTTGAAAGATTAATTTTGAAAGAGATAGAATAAATTTCTAGATAAGTAATATTATTTTAAATTGATGAAAACTATATAATTATATGAATAACCTTAGTAGATGACAAAAAAGATATACATTGTTAATTGTAGATTTAACGCATGAAATTTAAGTTATAAATTGATCTAGAACAGTCAAATGATGTATTTTTTTATGAATTACTTTGCTTATTCAAAATAATCTCCTTTCGCATGCCTTCCATTCAACACAATTTATCTGCAGAATGTGCTCCCTCATTACTTATCTACTAATCCATCCCTTTTTAGAGAGAGGACAAACTTTTGGAAAGTATGCTGAATTAAACGCCGTACACAAAACATTCCGGGCAAACAATGTATTGCAGTTAAGTAAACGACGGTTCAGGTTGAGTTTAACAACTCGGCTAATAAGCGGGCTGATAAATGCTTTTGATGATCCACGAGCATAAATTTTTCTCTCATTTTCCTCATGCATAAAGCAAATGAGAACATGCTCCTCAAAAAACCGAAGGACCCTTCCCATTAATCTAATGGAGAAAAACCGCTGAAGTTCCATTGTGTTCGCACTACCCATTTCGGAGAACTACAAAGCTCATTTCGCTCCTCCTTTTGTGTTTTGACGTTGCTATGCCGAAATTTTTTTTTTTCTCCCCCCTCTCACACCACCCCCAAGAAAAAAATTATGTTTGGTGGTGGTGGCTGTTTTCTTTTCAATACCAGCTCACGTTTGCTATTCAGCAATATCTAGGATGAGAGATCGAAATCATAACGTTGCTTTTTTTTTGTACTGTCATTTCTCATGCTTGTTCATGCCCCTCCCCGTTCTTTTCAATGCATTTTTTTTTTTTTGCCGTTCGCTTTATTTTATTTACTTTTATATTTATGAAAAAAATTCCAGGATTGGTTTTCCGAAGCGAGAGAGGGCAGGAATTCATATTGGTGTGTGTTGAATCTGTCATTTCTAAACGCAAGTTTCTGGAGTTTTAGCAAGAATTTCATGTGCACTTCCGGGAACCATTTTATTGGTATGTGGTGTGCTATAAATCTTTTGCTCGCTGTTGCCTCAAATATTGCACCAAGAGGTTTTTTTTAAAAATTTACATTCTATATATTTAATTACAGTTCAGTAGATTGGGGCGTGATGACAGAGCGCTAGTTGCACTGAATTAGTACTCATACTTTCACTCAGTGCCAGAGGGTGCGGGTTCCAGCCTCGCTTGTACCATGGGTGCTTGTAATGGTTCTGAATCTATTAAAAGTGTAGATCCCGGTTTGGCTGTTCTGAATAGGGTTGACAAACCTACCTGTAAAAAGCAAACATCTCCCGTCTTGAAATCTGCCAGTAGGCAGACGGCTTTGGTCCACCATAAGGCTGTTGCACCAATGAAGAAGAAGACTGGTAGTCTTGGTACCAGCATCTATGAGAATAGCTTCAAAAGAAAAACTATGTGTGAAGTTGTCTAAAAAGGATTAGCCATTATGAAATCGATTAATCATATGATTAATGAAAACGATTAGTTGATTAATAAAAAAGATTAATCATTCATCTCAGAAAATAGAAGGAAAAAAAAGAAACAGCTTATGTAATGTTCCTTTTTCGCAATATCTTTCTTAAATCAGTTACTAAAAAATAAAATTTCGAATACAGGGCAATAGCAAACAATAAAAATATTCCTATTATATATGACAAAAATTTCTGTAAAAAACATTAAATAATTTTTTATTATTTCAATCGCCAATCCTCGTAATTCTCACTTAATGAAGTTCTTCTATGTACTAAATACCCTAAGAATGGCATACTGTTTCGGAAATCCTTTCTATTCTCGGAGTGTTTTAAAAATTACTTCTTTTAAAAACGCTATTATTTATCTCTTTACAAAAAAATAACATACATGCATTTTTACAAAAAATTACTTCTTTTAAAACGCTATTATTTATCTTTTAACATAAAAATAACATTTTTGTTTCATGTAGTTCTAAAATACCCATATTTTAGTACTGAATGAATGGTATTTTAGAAGTTATGAATGTTTTATTAAGTAATAATTTGTTTACTGCCTTGCAGAATTAAAGCAGAAAAAGTTTCATCATCCAAGAATTTTTTAAAAATTCCCCAAATGTTTTTTGTTTTGCTTTTACTTTGTTATACCAATCGTACTTTCGATGTCACCAATGATAATAATAATAAAAACGAGTTAAAATTTCAATAAAATTTTATATAAATGTTAACTAATTAATTAATTTAAGTCTTACCTAATACTATTTACAGGTGTTTCAATTAAAATTTAGAAATTTTTCTTATAAATCTCATAGAGTAATTTTTAAAGAGATAATATAAATATTTAGATAAGAAACGTTACTTTAATTGGATGAAAACTATATAGTTATATGAATAAAATTAATAGATGACAAAAGATATGCAACGTTAATTGTAGATGTAATGCATAAAATGGGGAATACATTATAAATTAATAAATATAAAATTAATTGATCGAGAACAGTCAAATGTATTTTTTATGAATAGCTTGATTCCCCATTCGCAAGACAGCACAATTTATCTGCAGAATGTGCTCCATCATTACTTATATACTAATCAATCCCTTTTTAGAGCAGTGGACAAACTTTTTGGTTAGTATGCTGAATTAAACGCCGCACACAAAACATTGCGGGGCAAACAATGTATTGCACTTCAGTAAACGAGGGTTCAGGTTGAGTTTAACAACTCGGCTAATAAGCAGGCTGATAAATGTTTCTGATGATCCATGGGCATCAATTTTTCTTTTTCTCATGCATAAAGCAAATGAGAACATGCTCCTCAAAAAACCGAAGGACCCTTCCCATTAATATAATCCATTGTGTTCGCACTAACCATTTCGGAGAACTACAAAGTTCATTTCGCTCCTCCTTTTGTGTTTTGACGTTGCTATGCCAAAAATGTTTTCTTTCCCTCCCTCCCTCCCACCCCAAGAAAAAAATGTATGTTTGGTGGTGGTGGCTCTTTTCTTTTCAATACCAGCTCACGTTCGCTATTCAGCAATATCTAGGATGAGAGATCGAAATCATAACGTTGCCTTTTTTTTTTTTTTTTTTTTGCGCTGGCATTTCTCATGCCTTTTCATGTCCCTCCCGTTCGTTCTTTTCACCGCATTTTTTTTTTTTTGCCGTTCGCTTTATTCTATTTACTTTTATATTTATATAAAAAAAAAAAAGTTCCATTATTGGTTTTTCCAAAGCGAGAGAGAGGGCAGGAATTCATATTGGTGTGTTTTGAACCTGTCATTTCTGAACTCAAGTCTCTGAGTTTCACCAAGAGTTTCATGTTCACTTCCGGGATCATTTCATTGGTATGTGGTGTGCTATAAAACTTATGCTCGCGTTTTTCTCAAATATTGCACCAAGAGGTTTTTAAAAAAAAAATTACATTTCATCAAATACTCAATCTAAGCTCTGTTTGGTGTTTTGAAATGCAGTTCTAAAATCACTCACCTTTAAAACAGTGGTTATATAACTGATTCAGTAAAATTTTCAATGTTATATTATGTAAAGCCACATTATATTTCTAGTACTGGTATCTTTTACACTGGTACAGACATCTATAAGAGTACATTACATTCCATGTATTTAATTATAGTTCAGCTGATTGAGGCGTGATATCAGAGTGACTGGTGCTCTTCCACTCAGTGCCAGAGGTTCCGGGTTCGAGCCTCTGCTGGGTCATGAATGCTTGTCATGGTTCGGAATCTCCTTTAAAACTTATGTCCCTGTCTGACTGTTCTGAATAGGGTAAAAAACCGACCTGCAAAAAGGAAATATCTCCTTTCTTGAAATCTGTCAGTAGACAACAACCTTGGTCCTCCATGGGGCTGTTGCGTCATTGATGATGATTATTGATATGATATTCTGTTATTAATTTACTTTTTTGGTATATGAGTGGTACTTTCGATGACACCAGTGATATTAATAAAAAAAGAGCTTAAGTTTCAATAAAATTTACTTTAATAGATTAATTAATTAGTTTATGTCTAACCAATACTATTTAGATGTAGTTAAATTAAAATTTAGAAATTTTTTTCTGTTTTGAGATTCTATCTCTTTAAAAATTATAAATTATTAGATAAGAATCATTATTTTAATTGATGAAATCTATATAATTATATGAATAACCTTAATAGATGAAAAAATACATACAATGTTAATTGTAAAGATAAATTGAAAGATTAATTTTGAAAGAGAATAAATTTCAAGATAAGTAATATTATTTTAAATTGATGAAAACTATATAATTATATGAATAACCGAGTAGAATAGAAATATACACTGTTAAATGTAATGTATTAAATTGATCCTTTATGAATGAATTTTTGCTTATTCAAAATAATCTCCTTTCGCATGCCTTCCATTCAACACAATTTATCTGCAGAATGTGCTCCATCATTAGTTATCTACTAATCCATCCCTTTTTAGAGGAGCGGACAAACTTTTTGGTAAGTATGCTGAATTAAACGCCGCACACAAAACATTCCGGGGCAAACAATGTATTGCACTTAAGTAAACGAGGGTTCAGGTTGAGTTTAACAACTCGGCTAATAAGCGGGCAGATAAATGCTTCTGATGATCCACGAGCATCAATTTTTCTCTTTTTCTCATGCATAAAGCAAATGAGAACATGCTCCTCAAAAACTGAAAGACCCTTCCCATTAATCTAATGGAGAAAAACCGCTGAAATTTCATTGTGTTCGCACTAACCATTTCGGAGAACTACAAAGCTCATTTCGTTCCTCCTTTTGTGTTTTGACGTTGCTATGCCGAAAATTTTTCTTCTTTCCTCCCACCCCCCAAAAAAAAAAAATTATGTTTGGTGGTGGTGACTCTTTTCTTTTCAATGCCAGCTCACGTTCGCTATTCAGCAATATCAAGGATGGGAGATCGAAATCATTACGCTGCCTTTTTTTTTTGTACTGGCATTTCTCATGCCTTTTCATGCCCCTCCCCGTTCTTTTCAATGCATTTTTTTATTTTATTGTCCGTTCGCTTTATTTTATTTACTTTTATATTGATGAAAAAAAAATTCCAGTATTGGTTTTCCGAAGCGAGAGGGCAGGAATTCATATTGGTGTGTGTTGAACCTGTCATTTCTGAACACAAGTCTCTGGAGTTTTACCAAGAGTTTCATGTGCACTTCCGGGACCATTTCATTGGTATGTGGTGTGCTATAAAACTTATGCTCGCGTTTTCCTCAAATATTGCACCGAGAGGTTTTTAAAAATTACATTTCATCAAATACTCAATCTGAGCTCTGTTTGGTGTTTTGAAATGCAGTTCTAAAATCCTTCAACCACTAAAACAGCAGCTATATAACTGATTCAGAAAAATTGTTAATGTTATATTATGTAAAGGCATAGTAGTGGTTCGGAATCCACTTTTAAGTCGTAGGTCCCGTTCTCATATTACTGTGGGGGGTGGGGCTTAGAGCGGACAACCCTACCCCGTAAAAAAATAAGATCTCTCGTTTCGAAATCTGCCAGTAGGTAAATGTTCTGGCCACATCGGGCTGTTGCGCAAATGATGATGTAAAGGCACATTGTATTCTAGTACCGGCATCTTCTAGACTTGATACTGGCATCTATTAGAGCACATTAGATTCAATGTATTTAATTATAGTTCAGTAGATTGGTTCGTGACGTCAGAGTGGCTAGCCTCTTGCACTCAGTGGCAGAGTTTGCGGGTTAGGATCTCGGCTGGGCCATGGATGCATGTTATGGTTCGGAATCTCTTTTAAAGCTAGGTTCCGGTCGGACTACTCTGAATATGGTTGACAACCCTACCTGTAAGAAGAAAAAATCTCTGTCTCGAAATCTGCCAGTAGTCAGACGGCTTTGGCCCACCATAGGGATGTTTCACCAATGAAGAAGAAGACTGGTAGACTTGTTCCAGCATCTATGAGAATAACTTCAAACTTAAGAAAAACCATATGTGAAATTGTTTAAAAAAAAAAAAAAAAACTAATCATTATAAAATTTAAGGCAACACAAATTTTTTTTTTTTCTCTGTACTACGCAGTAAAAAAAAAGATTTGAGAAATTCATCTCAGAAAATAGGGGGAAGAATAGAAACAATTTATGTAATGCTTTAATTAGCTTTAATTTCGCAAAACCTTTCTTAAATCAGTTATTAAACAATAAAACTTTGGATACACGGTAATGAAAACAATAAAAATATTTCTAATATTTATGACAAAAACTATCTGTAAAAAACGTTAAATAATTCGTGGTTATGTCACCCGCCAATCCTCGTGGTTCTCACTTAATCAACTTCTTCAACGAACGATACTAATACTAAATACTCTAAAAGTGGTATGCTATGTCGCAAATCATTTGAATTCTCACAGTGGTTTAATAAATACTTTTTTAAGGCGCTATTATTTAACTTTTTATATAGAAATAATATTTAAATTGTTTGAGTTCGTACTGAATATAAGTATTTTAAAACCACAGGAATGTGTTTTATTAATTTGTAATGTTTAATAAATAATAAATTGTTTACGGCCTTGCAATATTGAAGCATAAAAAGTTTCATCATCCAAGATTTTTTTTTCTACAGTAGAAAGATTTCTCACACGTCTTTAGTTGCTTACCAAAACATTCTCTTGAGGGAAGAAATAATTATATGCTGATAAATCATTATTTTTAATATTATGCATAGAAATGATTTTGTTTTATTTTTAATTTTCACGAAAACATATTCGGTGATAAATATGAGAATTGCAAAATATAGAATTTTATATTAAGTACATGCTATTAACACCTGCAATATGAAAAATGTTAAGTCACATTTTTACATCTTGTATGACTCTCTATTGAAAAATCTGATTCTACTATTATTTATTTAAATTGGTTCTGATTTACGCATAATTTGAGTCAACAAAGTTCATTATGAATTTTTGAAAATTGAGATTAAATTCTTGATTTTTTCCTGGCTATATTTGTGATTTTTTAAAAAATTCTATGGTCTTCTAAATTAATAGAAATTTGTGAACTACAGAAATCTTTCAGTTATTAAAAATTGTATGTTTTTAATGCAGTTATTTTAATTAGCTTTAATAACTCAATACCAGCGTAAAATAATGTGCATCAAAATAATTGATAAGTTGATTATAAACATGTTTGTAAAATATAATTGAGTGAATAACTTCCTTATTTATGATTTACTAGAGGGAAAAACTGAAACATTCCCACCTAGTAGCTTGAATTTCGTTTCGATGATTATAAATACATGATGGTGCAATTATATCAAATCTCGTTTTTGTTAGCGGTGGCAAACAGTGCATTTTCAACAGACGGAAACTGTGCAACGAGTCGATCACGTTAAATATCACGAATTATATATTTCTAAGCGTTAGAAATTCATGTTTACCACACGACCACGAGTCGATCATTCAATTCCTTTTATTAGCTCACACTCTCCTATATATATCTTGTTCAAATTTTCAATCGTTCATAAAATACTTTTTATTCATCCACTCAAATTCAGATAAATTTTTTTTGAACTTGTAGTGGATGACACTTGATGTTAATACAGTTTTTTTTTAAAATATCAATTCAGTAATTAAATTTAAATTAATTAGTTTTAGATTTTTTTTAGATTTAAGTTGCATATATCTACCAATAGATGGCGCCTGATAAACTTAAAAAATGAATGGAAATTATTTATAAATGACTTTCTGCAATATAGTGAAAAAAAGTAGGAATTGACATTAAAATTTTTTTTTTATATTACTTGTTTTATGTGTTTAAATTTATTTGAATGAATATTGCAATACATCATTTTCTATTAACTGTTTAATAACTATAACAAGATAGTTAACAAGTTTTATAACTTGATCAAATATATGAATCAATATAGTATCATGCATAATATTTTTTATTCCGTAAAAGGTTTTTATTTTGAATATAATACTGAAAAAAATAAGTGATTAATATTTGATTAAAGGACGACACTACAAAATTTTGTTTCATGTCTTAGCAATATATAATTAGATTTATACATTTATTTACACGTATTCAAATTAAAAGTATGTATTTTGTAAAGTATTAAATTTATTGAGCCAGAAAGTATTAAATTTCAGTTAAATTATCATGTTGATGAATAAATTGTTTCTCTATCCTAATCAGTATCTTATATCAGTGCAATGATAATTACATACGATATTTTAAAATTATATCTGATGGTTTTTACAAGGAGATGGTTAATTTAAATAGAACTCTATAATTTAAAATTATTTTTCAGAAATCTTTATGTTTTAATTTTGATTTTTCTTTGAAATTTCCAAATAACTCAAATATGAAATCTATTTTAGAAAATTTCGGTAGATAATATAAAGGAATGCTGAAATATTGATAGTTTTAGGAAATGGAAGTTTTCTTCAAAAGATAATTAGTTTTCATATGGTATAAAGAAAGACACATTCCATATAATGGATTTCGAATTAAATATAATAAGTAACGTTCTCTGGTGTAAAAGAGTTCTTAGACCATTTTTTTTCAAATGAATTACATAGAGAATATTTAAAAATAGAATTAATACATAAAAGTTTTACTGTTCCTAAAATAATGTTTGATATATTCCTGAATATCCATTTTTAATATGTTTGATATAATATTTTACAATATTAAATTGAAATATTCTAATTTAAATTTATTACTGAATTCCTTATATATTAGATTATACGATATTACTTTGTACATTGATAAAAATTTTATTTTATACAATAGTCTTTCTTGTTTGATTGTACAAAAAATGTATTAGTGTTATGTATTAGTTAATTATTAGTGTTGATTTTCATTTCGTAAACTAATACTGATTAAATCCTCTATTGAAAGATAGTGTTAAATTATGGACGAAAGAAATTTGGCAGTAAAATGATACATTTGGCCAAATTTCGTTATTTTTTCTCAGAATGGCCATGAATCATTTGTCAGCATTCGATAATGGGTGAGTGACAATTATGTTACTTTATACAATAGTCTTTCTTGTTTGATTGTACAAAAAATGTATTAGTGTTATGTATTAGTTAATTATTAGTGTTGATTTTCATTTCGTAAACTAATACTGATTAAATCCCTACTGAAATATAGTGTTAAATTATGGACGAAAGAAATCCGGCAGTAAAATGATACATTTGGCCAAATTTCGTTATTTTTCTCAGTATGGCCATGAATCATTTGTCACCATTCGATAATGGGTGATTATGTTACTTTATACAATAGTCTCTTGTTTGATTGTACAAAAATGTATTAGTGTTATGTGTTAATTATTAGTGTTGATTTTCATTTCGTAAACTAATACTGATTAAATCCTCTATTGAAAATAGTGTTAAATTATGGACGAAAGAAATTTGGCAGTAAAATGATACATTCGGCCAAATTTCGTTATTTTTTCACAAAATGGCCATGAATCATTTGTCAGCATTCGATAATGGGTGAGTGACAATTATGTTACTTTATACAATAGTCTTTCTTGTTTGATTGTAAAAAAATGTATTAGTGTTATGTATTAGTTAATTATTAGTGTTGATTTTCATTTCGTAAACTAATACTGATTAAATCCTCTACTGAAATATAGTGTTAAATTATGGACGAAAGAAATCTGGCAGTAAAATGATACATTTGGCCAAATTTCGTTATTTTTTCTCAGTATGGCCATGAATCATTTGTCAGCATTCGATAATGGGTGAGTGACAATAATGTTACTTTTTATACAATAGTCTTCCCTGTTTGATTGTACAAAAATGTATTAGTGTTATGTATGTATTAGTTAATTATTAGTGTTGATTTTCATTTCGTAAACTCGTACTAATTAAATGCTATATTCAAAGGCAATGTTACATTACGGAAGACAACAAATTTGGCAGTATTATGATATATTTGGTCAAATTTCCTTATATTTTCTCTGAATGTTCATGTATCATTTGTCAGCATCCGATAGTGAGAGGTACTGTCCCATCGAAAAGAACTAAGATAAGTTTTTTCAGTGAAAAAAAAAACAACATAAATTAATAAATTCTATTTTAATTTATTTCCGATTTTTCTGCTGCATTGAATTGTTTAAGACAAATGACTTCAAAAGATTATATGTCATTATGATTGTAAGTTATTACATGGTATTAAAAATCAAAATATCTCTTTTTGCAATAAAAATGGCCGATTTGCTTTAAATACGAAAACTTTGTCGAACAATTAGCAGAAATATATTTTCGATATTATCCAATGGTAAAAAAAAATGTGTCGTTTTGTTCAATTATATAAAGGCAAATGCTCAGAGGAAATGCTCAAATATAGGAGGCTTGATTTCATGTGCAGATATCGTTCAGGAGTGCCCTGGTTCTAATCATGACAACATCCGTTGCAATAATTGTTTTCGGAGATAAGGCGACTCCATGGTTATTATGGTGTGACTATGACTATGTTGGTTTCTTTCGTTCGGTGGTTCAATTTTTCTTATTACCACTAGCTTTCTGGATCTTTAATAATCAATTCAATACTTTTAATAAATACTTTTTTTTTGTAACTATTGAAAAATAATTTAAAAGAAATGAACAAATTTGGCTTTATTTAAACGAGAATGCTATCAAATGCTTAACAAAACATAACTGATGCCATAAGGGCAAACTTGCTTGCTTTTTTCGATTTAAAGAAATTTTATAAAGCACTTTATTTACCAAACCTTTTATTATCGAATAGTTCGACTATACTTTTGAATAAATAGTAAGAGCAAATACTTAAGGCATAGAAAAGTAAGCTCAACTTTTAAAAACATTTATAGTAAAGAATTTTGCAAGACATTTCTTTTATTTTAAGCAATTATAGAAAAATGATTCAACATTTAAAAAGTCGTAATTTGACTCGCAGTTTATAAAGAATTGCATGTTCATATTTTATTTTATCGTATAAAAAGTAAATAGAAAGTACTTACATAAAGAAATTAGAATTTTCAATAAATATTACAAAAAAAAAAATATTCTTGTTATTCTAAGATTGAAAAAAAAAAAAAATAGCTTAGTAAGAAGAAAAATAAAACAAATGGAAGAATTTATTTAAATATAGTTGTTTATTTTGCAAATTTGGTTAATGTTCAAGATAAAACAAGTTTTTTTTTTTTGCTTTTGAAAAGATTCAAAAACATGTTTTTCCAATTTATTTAAATTCATTTAGCTTCATATATATATTTATATTGTTTTTAAGATGAAGTTCAAATTACTTCCTGTAATATTTTTGAAAAATTGATGAGCTTCTTTATAAACTGAAATAAAAAATAATATTTTATATTCACTTTATAAAATAGTAGAAATCTTTGAAATATAAGTATTAAATGAATTTTTTTTATTATATATAATGTTTGTTTAGTTTTTTTATTAACTGCATAAAATTTAACTGTAATAAAAGGTTCATTTAATATATAGATTTATGTCTATAATAAATTTTTTTAGAACTGATGAAGGAATTTCTGTAATTTTCACTTTTTGTTCATCCTATGTCTGTTTGTTGTATTATTGCTATAATTGGAAGACAATATTATGAATTATTGATACATGTATAATTGTTGCACAAAAAAAAAAAAAAAAAAAAAAAAAAATCTGACAGCTTTTAGAAAGAAGAAAAAGAAATGGCTAAGGTAAAAAGAAAGACTTATGGAAGCAAATTCGTGTGTCAGGACATAAATTTTTATATAATTAAAATTATAATACTTAATAAATAAATTCATTTAATAGTAAACTGTTGCAATACTTATAAACTGTGCATGCTATAAAATACATTTTTGCTAATAGAAAACATCCTGCAAAAGAATCTTTTAATTGCATTACTTAAAATTAAAAAAAAGGTAAGAACATTGAAAATTTTATAGTTTAAAGTTGCGTAATAAATTTTTTAACTGAACTTATAAGTTTATTATGTTAAAATAATTTCTCCCATGTCTTATGAAGTGTCTTGATTTGGTTTGTCGCTCTTCTGTGCATGAGGACTTAACGGACCGGGACCTACAGTTTAAAGTGGATTCCGAACCGCTACAAACATCCATGGCACCGCCGGGAGTCGAACCCGAAACCTGTGGTACCGAGCGCCAGAGCGTTAGCCATTCGGCCATTCAGGCCCAAAAAGAAAATTGTCTTGGAAAAATACTGGTAGGTTTTAGAAACTGATCATTTAAAAAATAACAACGTTAAACTGATCCTTCCATCTGTATGTGTGGATTTTGTCACCTGCTATTGTTATAAGTGCCCAAAATTGAAAATTTCTTGAGATCTTCTGCAGGAAATTTTCTGCCCCCCCTGATTTGGACAGATGTTTTCAATTTGGAATAGTAATTTTATTTATTGGTGCTTCCTGTAAATTAAGTTTGGATTGGATATATGTTGAAATCTATTTAATTATTTTTATGCAAATATAAATACTTAACTAGCATGTGCATTATGAATTAAGACTCTGTCTTTTTTTTATGTAATTGTTTATGTGTATGTTTTGTCCATGGTGTTGAAAGATTTCTTGTGCTATAAAGATGGCAAGATCTTTTCAACAATGGCAGGCACCTATTTTTTATCTATGGCTGTTTGCATTCCAAAAGACTATTTGACGAATAAATGACTTGCTGTTGTTTGTAAAGTTGAATTTTAGACAAAGAAAAAGGGCATCATGGATCTCTAAAGGCAAAGCTTGTTTTCTCATCTGCATTTTTTAACATGGGACGAAACAATTTAATATAGGTATCCATTATTTCCCTAGTTATACATTTTTTTCCCAATGCAGCTGTCAAACACTTTGACAGATTGGTCTTGGATGCCTTAAGGCAAGCACTGCACAGACGTTACTCACTTTGCATTACCCAGGGGCGCGTGTAACTTGAAGATACGAACGCGGAGTAACAATGCCCCCGCAACGTTCTACGATCCTATTAGGACCGGGACCTACGGTTTTAAAGTGGATTCCGAACCACTACAAACATCCATGGGACTCGACTCGAACCCGAAACCTGTGGTACCGCGGGCCAGAGCGTTAGCCACTCGGCCATTCAGGCTTCCCCCTAGTTATACATTAAGGTTAGAAATTCTTTCATCAGTTCAAGGCATGACATATCTATATGAATGCTGTCTTTTTATAGACTATTATAGTTTTGGGGTTTATGATATTAGTACAACAATGATGAAGTGGTTGAATTCTGGTTGGTGTATCCTTTATACAATTTTCAGTGGTTTTCAGTCTCCGGGTGATATGAGTGAATTTAATTGTTCCGCTGTTAGATTTTGGAAAGTGGGGACATGGACGCTAGCTCTCTTCAGGAGGACCTTTGAAAATTTACTCATTTATATGGGTACATCTTGCACATTTGATACATTTCCTAGGAAGATGTCAAATTTTTAAGCTATTTCAGAAGCCTTGGAACATTAAACATAGGTGATCAATTTAAGCGCCTTTACAGAAATCAGATATACCAGCATTAAGCTAATTTTAATACCTTTATCTGCTGTTCGGATGTTAATGTGAACTTGTGCAATTTGATATGGATCCTTAAAGTCAAGTTTGTTTTGAAGCAGGGGTGGACATGCACACCTGATACATTTCTTAGATGGTTGAGCTAAATAAGCCTTGGCACTTTGATCAAATTACACCTCTTGCTGATTTTTCAGCATTGACTTAATTTGATAAATTTTATCTGCCTTTCGAGAGTTCAAATTTATCGATAGTATCAGTGTTTGTGCAAGATGGCAGCATTTGAGGACGACTTTTTTTACAGGCTGATGCTCTTTTGCATTTTATACTCTGCACCATTTTTCTGAGTAGGATATTGCTCTTCAATTTGAAGTATTTATATCTGGATAGAACAGAATTTAGGCTTGGAAGATTTGTAGTAGATTATCGGTCTCGGTAGTTATCGGCAGTATCGATTATCGGTAGTCTTCGGCCAATAGACTCTATGAATCATGAAAAAGGGAGGAGGTTTCCTCTGAGTCTATGTAGGTTCACCAGTGCTTTTTAATCATATCAGAAGAGTAATAAGGGTTTGAGTTGTAAGGGAATAACGAGTGCTGTTCGCTTTCCTTATCATTTGCTTAGTATATGAATCCTTCGCTGTCCAACATTCTCTTTTTGTTGCTGGAGATACTTTTTTTGGTTCTAAATGCTTTCTCCCTTGAGGAAAATAAGAAAATAAGTGAATTGTTATGAATCATCTAATCTTATTTTATTAAAGACTTCGCATCCAGCTTCAGAAAGTCAATTTGAATGTGAAGAATAGTTTAAAAGTTTAGGCGAAGCCCGAAGGCCACAAAGATTTTAAGTATAAGGCAGTCAGAATGAATAGTAACAAAACCAAATCATGAAAAAAATGTTTGGGTTTAAAAATACATAGAGTGAGAAATGAAGAAATTGTGTGCATGAGGAAAATACAGAAACAAAATGCAAGAAACTATTATGAAGAAATAAAAGAATGTAAAGTTAATAGGGATTAATGCAACAACTGGGATTTTTAATTGCAAGTCTGGAAATAAGGAAGAGCAAAATGGGTGTTATTACATAAAATGTATTATAATATATTAAATGTATTTAATATATTGATTTACTCTTAATTTATATTAAAATTTATGCCCAATATATAAATTTCCACTGAGAGCATTATTAGAATGTAATTGACTTTTACCTTACCTATGAATTTAATAGATGCCAATTTTTTCCTTCACTCACAATTTATATACAAAACCACAATATTGTTTAACCACAATATCGAACAATGCATATGATTACAAAATCAATAAATAAAATACAGTTTCCAATAAAGCTTTTTAAAATGAAATAAAAATAATTTTTATTTACTGTCATCTGATCAGTGGCTTATTTTAACTAAATAGTTAAGCATTTTGATAACTAAAATCCTTTAACATTTCTTAAGATATTTAATATGATCATATCATATTGTAATAAACTGAAAAGATTAATAAAATTTTATTTCTATAATATTTTACTTCTGTTGTTGTGCATGAATTCATTTTGAAACTTGAAACCATACCAATGCCCTTTTCCAATTTGACTTCTTCCTTACATTATCCAAAAATGTTTAAAAATTTGAGACTCACAAACAATTATTTTGCATTAAATTTATTTCTACTATTTAAATTCGTTATATTTCAACCGGTTTTTAAATTATAACAAATGTAGGAGATCGATGGATTCAAAAGGGAAACGACACAGATGAAAATGAGCATAAGCTAGAATTTAAATTTAAAAAAAAAGATGTATATTTAACTTACTTTTAAATCATAAATGCAAAAAAAAAAAAAGCATTTAATGCATAACAGCAAATAGCTTTGCTTAGTATATAGTTTTTAAAAATATTCAGGGAATTATAATTAAAGTCCCACTTTCAAAGTGCTGTGGAAAAGCCACTCGCCACAACATGTTCAAATTTGAAGTGAAGATACTTGAAGAAGGGGGAAACGGTACGGCATTAAAAAAGTTCCAAAGTGTATTGATAGATGGTGCTGTAAGCGACATAAAGAAAGTGCATTCGGCTGCCAGTCATATTTTGAATCGAAATTACAATGTATTTGGAATGAGTTGCACATTAAACCAATTGTAGTGTTCAATGTGCTTGAATGTTTCGGTTTTTTGACCGAAAAAGTGACTTCCAAGTCATTCAACAGTTGCGACACTGTTAGTGGAAAGCCCATCCAACACGACAAGGTCATACCAAATTAGCTGGGAAAATCAGTGGTACTGTTTTTGATGCCATACTGTTTTCCCCTTCTTCATGTATCTTAAGTTCAAATTTGAACTCATTGTGACGAGTGGTTCTTTTTTGACAGCATTTTGAAAGTGGGACCTTTAATTATAATCACCCTGTATCCATAAAATGTTATAATCTATAGATGTTTCAGCCATTTCCTAGATGATAAGAAATGCATTATTATTGTAAGTATTAAAATACGTATATAGTCGATGGCGAATTAATGATTTAATGTAATAATGGGCAAATACAGCAAAAAGAAATCAATTTAAAAAATGTATAAAACATTGCTGCTATAGATAGGATCTTCCAGTGTTTATCTAATTCATTTCTAATTGAAAAAAGCATTTAAAATATATAATTGCTTTACTTTTTAACGAATAGATTTTTAATAAAATCACGAGCAGTATTTATTCTCGTTTGTTCAAGAGATGTTAAACCACACTTACTGCAGTATATCGTATGAAACTTAATAATGTGTGCGGACGTGACACATTCCAATTCATCTTCCCACAACACCCACCAATTCTGTCTCAACTAATTACGAAAACTATAATTAAGAGGAAGCGAATATTTGACCATCACACCGAGTGACACAAGTAGGCTTTCATATGACTTAATCAAATTTCGATGTGTAAGCTCTCAAATGAATAATGGAATATCTTCAGCCGCTCATAAATATTATAGCGTTAGATCGACAAATGCATTAAAAGAGATGACAGTGGTTCTAAAAATATAGGAACAATTAGGAAAATTGAAAAATGGAGAAACCCAGGAGATTTAAAAGGGGAAACGACACAGTCCCTATGGATAAAAAATGAATTTAAGTAAAAAAATAACAAAAGGTTTAGTTAAGGTTAAAAAAAAAAAGGTTTAGTTTGTCGCTCTACAATCATTTTATGCACACTTTAGGCTAATTAGACCGGAATCTGGAGTTTAACGAGGATTCTGCGTCCCTAATAAACTACCATCCCACCGCCAAGATTTGAACCTGATGCCTGTGGTAGCAAAGGCCAGAGCGCTTGTCTATTGACCACAAACTAAATGGGGAAAGTTCTGAATGTACACGAACTTCAAATATCACGAATTTCGACTAATAATAATAATTTTAACTGGGCCTGAATGGCTGAGTGTCTGGCTCTCGATGCCACAAGTTTCAGGTTCGAGTCCCGGTGGTGCCATGGTTAATTGTAGTGATTCGAATCCACTTTAAGCCTGTAGGTCCCGGTCTCATATGACTGTAAGAGCTTCACGGAGCCAAGTCAGACTTCTACCAACAGATGCTCCATCACAACAGAAACAACTGCCACCAAGTGCCACCTTTCGCTCCATCCATGAGTATATCTGTCCCGCATTGCTGGATACCGAGGATTAGTCACAACACAAACAAACAAAAAGGTTTGTTTGGTTTGTCACTCTACGGACATTTTTTGCACTCTTTAAGTTTGAGTTTAATGTGGATTCTGAACCAATAACAAACTTCCGTTTCATCGCCAGGTTTCGAACCTTAATCCTATAGTACCAAAAGCCAGAGCGCTAGCCACTTGACCACAAACAAAACGGAGAAATTTTTGAATGAATTTTAAGTCATAATAATCATTATTCTTTAATTAATAAGAAAGTTCCCATGTTATACCTTAAACATTTTCTATTTGACTGTTCTTAATTCAAAAGAAAAAATAAATTTTCACTAGTTTAATTTTCGCTTCGTATACATGCTAACTACCTGCAATAAAATTTTAAAAGGAAAATAAAATTATTTTCCTGTACGCTAACATAAATAATTTAATTGTTATTCATAAATATTGTTCTTCAAATGTTGAATATATTAACTTGAGATCCTTCATCAATGGAAAGACAGAAATTAAGCAGATTCCGCTTTATCCAGGATGCACTCCTGGAGCCCTGCTGCACTGCACTCACATAATGACATTAACTTCGACCGAACTGGAATTTCCTAGTTCTGTACTGCACCCATAGAGCGCCACATTCAGTCACGTTTGCCGAGTTTCAAACCAGGATCTCCTAATTCTGAACTCAACCTATATTGTACCACAAAATTCATCACATTCAAAATCAAACCAAGATTTCTCCTGCACTGCATCTATATAGTGCCACATCAAAATTAGTTTGCCGAGTTTCAAACCAGGATCTCTTAATTCTGCAATCATCCTATATAGTGCACCATAGTGTCATAGCATCTCCCACGTCCAGAATCGAACCAATGATTTCCATTGCTTTGCAACAACACAGTGTCACACCAAAAATCGTTTGGGAAGATTCGAATTAAGATCTCTTTTAAAGTTCACCCACAAATAATGCCACCGAAACTTTGAATAAACACACCCAAGGGACGCATCTGAAGTGCTTACATCCTCAATGCAACCATTGGGATGTCACTTTCCTTTATCGTGCCCAACATTGCATTGGCTCAAAATCTTTCGATTCAAAAATGCTTGCTGTGTTTCAAATCAGGCTCTTCTAGTTGAGAAACCCATTGCACTACCCACTAGTATTTTTCTATGTACATATTACAGAACTGAATAAAAGATAAAGTTACTATTATATTTGATGTTGAACAAAGTTCTGGCCAAGGAAGTCACTCCATATCAAATGCTCTTTGACCTATTCTGAGATATGCTCCAAGATAAAAACTTCAAACCAGTAGATATAGAAAACTCCTCCAGTTCACCCCTATAATACCCAGGCTCCAGGTGGTGCCCATACCATCAAGACTTATAGAGTCGTCCAGACCACCAATAGTAGGTTAGCAAGTGGACATATTAAGTACCTATCTTTTGATTAGAGGCCAAAAACCTTTCAAACGTGTACCAACTGTAAGTTAGAGCAGGCCTTTCCAGAACACCTGTTGAAATATGCGGGTCTTGACAGGGATGTCTAAAGATTTAAGATTTTTTGAAGATTTTTGGGCTTTGGACTTCATCTAGCTTGCGGCTAGATAATGTATAATAAGGCAACAACAGAGATAGGTAGAGAGGAGGTATAATTCACTCTTGCTAAAGCAGAAGGGAGAGAAAAAAAGTTTTTGTAAAGACATTGCATTAAGTCATGGCCTTGCCTATCTCCAAGATATGATTCAATTGATAAGGCTTTCAGAAAGATAAAAAGAAATAGTATTTGAATGATAATTGTTGAATGTTACTCAACGAAATACTTTTATTTAAACCAGGGGCGGCCAATCCCTGGGCCGCCTTGAATATTTTTTCGGCCCGTGAGATTTATTACACTTTTACAAAATATATTTATTTTATAAGGGTCAAAGTAATGAAAACTAATGTATTACGAATACATTAAAGGTGCATTCATATATTCAAAATTGCCTGTCGAAATTATGAGAAAAATTAACTTTGATTTCAAAACCATATTCTTGCGAATATATGAGAGATATTGCCTTTTATTTATGAGTTTACAGTTATGAGTTCGCAGAATAATTAAATTATATTCTGCGAACTCATGATGAGTGAAGAATATCTCACTAGTAAATTAAATATTTCTTAATTATTTAATTTTTTTGTTTCACTTATATTTATGAATTTTTTAAATTTCATTTTTAGTAAACCAATTAATTTTAACCAACCGAAAAACAAACCAATTTAGTAAACCAAACCAACCAATTTTTTAATAAACCATTTCTTTGCAATGCGCATTTAGTATCAATATTATTATATTATCTATGTTTACATGAAAAGAATAATAGTAAACACAATAGTAATAACTCAATGTGTTTCAATTTTTCACACCAAAAAATGTCTATAGTGGGTATAAATCTAATATAGGATATATAATTTTATAAGCGGCCCGCGGAGTAATGATGCATATCTAAAGTGGAATACAAGAACATTTGGGTTGACCACCCCAGTTTAAACCATAGGATCATGGATAGAAATATACATAAAGATTGTCTTAAGTGATCAACGAAATATTATTTTATATTAAAAAGTCTTTGTCAACGAGATACTTAATTTCAGATAGTCAGATTTATTTAATGAAAAAAATTTTAAAAAATAAAGACAAAGACAACTATGTATTTATATAAAAACAAATAAAAAAATTGAATGTAGAATTGATTTTTGTTTTTCTGATTTGCCAATATCTTTTGCCTTATCTGTGGTTTACTGATGTTTATATTAAGTGCAGGTCGGGAGTTGGAGGTCAGTTGGACTCCACTTTGAATAATTTTCGATAAATGGAGTTTGAAAATGTTAAACATTTTTACACTGTTAATTCTCTGGCAGAAAACAAGTTTCGAATTATTCTACTAGAAAAACACTTTTATTTATTTTCTATCAATTAAACGTTTTTTTATTTTAACTTACAAAAAGCTTTGCTAAAAATTAATTTTTTATTGTATTGAACAAAACATTCAATGTAGCTGTTGGAATAAAACATTCCCATTCACTTAGAACAATATATATATTATATATATGGAAATGATATATGAATTCTGTACCAAAATAGAAAATTCAATTAAAACTTTTTCTGCAATTAATTATTTACAAGAAATAGAAGAGTTGAAAATAAAAAATGTTCGAAATGGAAAAAAAATGAGTTAAAAAACATTAACATTTCAGAGAAAGAATAAAAGCAAGATGTTTATCATATATATATATATATATATGGGAATGAGGAGCCGAGAATATCTAAATAGAACTTAAAAATAATTAATATTTCAACCGAAAATTTGATGAAATCACCATTTTTTATATCCTTTTCCGAATTTAGAATTCGAATAAATATCTTTATATAATTAAAATAAATAAACCACCTGCATGTAATAAAATAGGTTAACAGAGAAGATTTTTTTAAGAGAATTATTTTTGTAATTCTTTTAAGGAAAAAAATATCGGTGAAAAGTTTAAAGTTCAAGTTCCAAGTTACCAAGTTCAAAACACCTGTTAAAATAAAAAAAATTATAAATTTACGAAAATAATAATAATAAAATATCTCTTACTTATAAAATCTCTATTTAAGAAAATAATTAAGAACTGAAAAAAATATATTAAGCCTACATATTACAAAATATTACTCAACGTTGAAATCATCAAATAAATATCAAAATCTCATAAACACATAAACTTTTAAAATTTACCATTTTAATTATTGAAAATTGACATTGAATAAAAAAGTTCTGTGGTCTAGCTTTTAACATTAGTGCCACTAGATTCCCAATAAAAATTTGAATTTTTATTTAAGTAGATAATAATTAAAGATAATTTTTTCGCAATATGAATGAATTTAATGTAACAATTAGGATAATTATTATAGTTTTTTTAAATTATAATAAATATAGACATATATCTTGATTTATGAATATACATGCCAACTAAAATGGCGTCGCTAAGATTTGAGTAAATATAATAAAAGTTTGAATAAATATATTAAATTTTGGTAAAAAAAATTTATTACAAATGCAAAATTAGAATTAAATTATAAATTTCAGGAAATCCTTTTTTAAAAAGTTAATATTTTAAAAATATATAATCTTTAAAAATGCATTTTAAATGGAGAATAGAATTAGAATTTTTTATATTAATGCATCGTAATTAGTGATAATTGTAGAATTATTTTTATTAATGCATTATAAGTGAAAATACAGTTTTAAAATACATTAAAATTACAGTTTTACTTGTTTAAAAATTTTATTACAGTTTTTTTTTTTTTTTTGTAATTTTTGGCTATGCATCAAATAAAATAATAAATTCAAAGAGAAATATATTATAGTTTTGTTACAATTTAATATTAATAAGATTAATTAATTAATTATTATTCCATTTTTAGAAGATGTGCAGAGTTGTTTAATAATAATGATAAATCATTGTTTTACTTATAATAAGTCAATATTATCCTTGTTAATTTTTATTATTATTGTTTGAAAACTTTTCATTGATTTATTTATTTAAACTTTTTATTTGATACTATTTTTTTCTTATTTTGTATTTTAATGTCTTCTCGTTATTTGTATTTTAGTTTTTATTTAGATTATTTTTACATAATAAAACAATAGAAAGATTAGATTATTTTACATTAATGGCCCACCTATTCTACATACGTTTATGAACGGTCCCCTAAGGAGCTATAAAACTTTTATGGTGGTGTTCACTTCTACATTTGGGTGTTGTAAGGGTGAAAACCTGGACAATTTTCACATACATCCATTATTGATGCCGAGACGCATACGACACAATAGACATCGAATGCCTTTTGTTAATGAAAGGCAGAGATTGCGGTACATAGCTCCAATAGTTACGAACTGAAGCCATCCTATACGATAGCTGAGCAAGTTCTCTGGCGCTCGGTGCCACAGGTTTCGAGTCCGGCGGTGCCATGGATGTTTGTAGTGGTTCGGAATCCACTTTAAGCCGTAGTTCCCGGTCTCCTGATATGTAAGAGCGTCACTGAATGATCAAAGAGCGCTCTTACAGTCACATAATGACTGTAAAGAGCGTCACGGGAGCAGAAGTCAGACTTCTACCTACTGGTGCTCCATCAGAACAGTAGCTGCACCCCCTCTTCCCTCCTTCCATGAGGGATACGACAACAACAACAATATTTTACATTAATAAATAAATAAATATATATAATTATATATATATATATATATATATATAGATGAAGCGTTTATACATATAATTCTGTAGGTTATTGCTGAATAGTTACATTTAACTATCACCATTATTTCTTACTATGTCATAGGTTCATATATGGTAGTTGTAATATTTTACATTAATATGTATATATGGATAAAAGCCTTTATACATATTACTATGCATATCATTCGCCATACTAATACATTGACCTACGTAATCCATATAATTCTGTAGGCCATTGCTGAACAATTAGCTTTTCACTATTATTATTTTTTCTTACTATAATTATTATTTAACAGTGAAGTATTAAATGTTAAAATGTTAAATGTTATAATGTTAAATGTTAATGTTTTTATCACTTTGTGAGAGTTTGTTTTACAATAGTTAATATTAAACGAAAAATGCTGGTTAGTATAATTTAATTTCTGAAAATCCCTGTTTGGTATAATTTAATTCCAACGTTATTTACAATTTACTGTATACTTTAAAGTGATTCCTAACATCTTCTCTTTCAAATAATTTATATGGCATTTCTAGAATTATATTAATATCAAAGGAAAAAAGATGATATAAAAATGTGAATATAAAATATTTCAGTTTAAATCGCAGTAAAACTACATTAAATGTCAAAATCATACAGCAGATATAATTAAATAAATTGACTTCATAACTTGAAAAATAAATAAATAATTTGTTCTGTTATTCATCGAAAGGTTGCTGAATTTTATTTCAGAATGCATTATTTCTTTGCTGAGATGTGCATTCCTAAACATATTTCTAAAGTTTATCAGATTTGTAGATTTATAGATTTAAAATAAGAGTATTTTATTTTAAATTGATGTTGATAATTTCTATTTGTTATAATATTTCAGAGATTGATAAACAATGTTTTTAGTTTGTCGCTTTAAGTCATGAAAAAAAAAAAAAAAACACTCTCTATATTTTGTCAAGTTTACAACAACGTTCAAGAACAGAATTTTCAACCTAAATCTTTGTTTTTATAATGTTATTAAAATATTTTATGTTAAAAGTTCCTTCATTTTGATGTTATAACTGACAAAAGTTAAAATTATAGGCAATTATAGTTACAGCTTGGCATTTGTAGTTCCCAGTCTTTCCCTTCTAGCCCAAAGGAATTCATTTACAAATGGAAAATCGCAGAATAGGGACCGTTGGGATTTGGCATCAAGAAATTCCTTTCGCCAATGTGAGTCGAGTAAATGGTTGCAATTGTTAGCGAAGTCAATTGCAAACAGTAAGTGAAAAACATTTGGCGACTTATTCCACATTTGGCACCACAATAAAAGTCGAAAAAAACCCCAACGGGCTCTATTTTGCGATTTGGCCCTACAAATTAGATTGCCTATTTCAAGCATAGCCTTGATAACATTCTGTTTGATATCGCTTGAGTTGCTTCGAAAACTCAATGAGCTATCCACCAGTCCGTTTCAAGTTATAAAAATGATTGTTGCGATACATTTCTTCTTTAAGTGATAAATTTTACTTTTCAGCCTTTTTTATTGAAAGAAGGGATATTCTTAAATGTTTGTGATAAATTTTTAAATAAATCTATCAAATTGTAACAGTTTAAAATAAAAATATATTTATTTAAAATAAAGTTGTGTCTTATGGTCGAGTGACTAGCGCTCTGGCTCTCGGTGCCACAAGTTTCTGGTTCCAGTCCCTGCGGTGACATGGATTCATACATTAGGATCTAATACAAAAAAAAGAAATTTGCTGTTCTTATAATTATAATAATTTATTTATGATTTCAAAGCTAAAATCAACGAACCATTAAAAAGGAGATTTGCATATAATAAATGTAAAAAAAATTTCTGAATGCATTTTTAAAAATCAGAAAAATAAAAGTTTTAAAAACATATTGAACCCTTTTGTTTTTTTATTTAAATATTTTTAAATATCAATAGGAGCGTGATAGCAGAAAGACTGGCACTCGGTGACACAAGTTTCGGGTTCGAGTCCCGGTGGTGTCATGGATATTTGCAGTGGTTCAGCATCCACTTTAAACAGTATAACTACTGGTCTAATATGATTGGAACTGAACAACCCTACCCCGTAAAAGATGGTATCTCATGTTTCGAAATCTGCCAGTAGGTAGAGGACAGCCTTGTCCAACCATGAGGCTATCACGCAATTGAAGAAAAAAGAAGAAAATAGAGTTATTAATATAACGATTAAATCAATAGCAATATCGATTGAAATATATAAATTAAATATTTTATATTAAAATAAATATAATTGATAATCCGTAAAAAACTATATGGATTAATTATTTAAATAATAATGATGATAATAATACAATCATGTCCATAAATTAAGGATAATTCAGAATCACACAGAAATTGAACTCTAAAATAAAAATTTCACCTGTAGAATTATCGCACACATCTTGAAGAAAAATATGCAAATTACAGGAAACCACCAGATGGCGCGGATAGTACGTCACAATGACGAGAGTGTAAGAGAGGGGTATATAAGGAATGGTGGCAAAGAAGTAAAATTGTTCGCAAGCGCTTTAAAAACCTTTCAGTGCAATAACCGCATAGTTATGGCACAAAGGAAGCATTTGATGATTTTTACGTGGTAGAATTATCGGACGACTGGAATGTGGATGTACCCAGCTGGAAGAATCCGAGGAACTTGGAATCGCTCAGAGTGTCATCTCCAGGCTTTGGCGACGATTCCAAGATGATGGTAATGTGAGTAGATGTTACAGCACAGGTTGCCCCGAGTTACAACGCCGAACGAGGACCGGTATTTAGCAGTTACTGCCAAAAGAAACAGACGGAGCACAGTATCAGACCTGTCTCTTCAGCTCTCTTCAGCTACCGGTACGACAGTTTCAAGGCAGACCGTGTACAGACGCTTAAGGCACATCGGTCTATATGCTCGTAGGCCTGTCAGATGTGTTCCACTTACCGCAACTCACTGTCGCCTGCGATTAACCTGGAGTAGAGAGCATGCATTGTGGACACCGCAACAGTTGTCGTGTGTTGTTTTCCAGGTTTAGTTTGCAGTTTGATTCTCGCCGGACTTTCCTATGGAGAGCGCCAGGTACCCGTTACCACCAAGAAAACACCATTGAACGACACCGTTACGGTGGTGCAGGATGGCTCGTTTGGGAGGAATTATTTTTGGTTTCAGAACTGACCTGCATGTTCAGAGTGTAACGATGACAGGCCACATCTATCGGGATGTCATTCTGGAACAACATGTACGTTTGTTTCGGGGCGCCATGAGTGCTGAATTTCTGTTTATGGATGACAAGGCCCGTCCTCACCTTGCAAACATTGTAGACGAATGCCTTGAATTGGAGGATATCACCCGTATGGATTGGCCAGCGTACTCACCGGACTTGAATCCAATAGAGCATGTATGGGATATGCTTGGCCGACGAATTGCAGCCCGTCAACCCCCTCCCACCTGTCAACCGGAACTTCGGTGGACATTGCTTGATGAGTGGTGTAATATTCCCCAAGATCAGATTGATACTTTGATACTCAGCATGTCTAGGCGTTGTAAGTCCTGTATTGCATCGTCCGGGAGACATACACCATATTAACCATCATACTAACCATGTTACACTGTTTTTTGTAAATAGGTTCTTTTTTGAAATTTGCTCCAGGGTGTAAAAGTCGCAACTTTTATGAATTATGTCAAACATATAGCATCTTTTTTGCTCTTTATCTTTTGATTAATAAATAGACTTTACAAATAAGTCAAATTTGTTTTGCTTCTGTCTCTTCCTTTGCCTGAACTTCATTATCCTTAATTTATGGACATGAGTGTATTATAAAATGTCGAAAAGTGAAATTTTTAATGTAGGTATCTTCAAATTAAGTAAAAATCCATTATTTAAATGCATTTTTAACAAATTGCGGAATTTGATGAGTTATTTTAAATTAACTTAAATATTTGATGATAAATGAAGGCATTTAACGTGATGATGTCAGAAATAAATAATGGCTTTAGAATTTTAGAAAAAAATTATTATATTTCTAATGTTTTATAAAAAGTCTAAAGGTTAAATGTATTTTGTACATTATTACAGAAATGGGTAAACAATATAATTATATTTAAGGCACAGTGTTGAATCATTATTTATCTATTTAAATAATATGCCGTCAAAATAAACTTCTGTTACAATGGTAATTAATATATGCAAAACAGTTTAAAAGTATGTTCGCAAAAATTTGAATTTTCATGACAAGTGTCTCTAGTAATTATGAATTATTCTGAAATAACACACTCTTACGATTTGTCATTTATTATTTGTTTTTAATTTTCATGAACATTTTGAGGAAATGATTCCTACTTAATTATATTGTTCTTCTGCACTGTGGATATTAATAATTAAGTAATATTAAAAAATCAATTACTACTTTTTTTCACTATATTGCAGAAGGTCCTTTATAAATAATTTTCATTCATTTTTTAATTTAGAAAAATTCTCTGTCATACACACTTTCCATCTCTCTCACTCATTTATTCACATGTTTCATTTTCCATTGTGTTCCCTCCTTGACTCAGACTAGAACCCAGAATGAAAAAGGAATCTGAAAAAGAATTTTTTTCCAGCGATCTACACGCTTCTCCACTGACGGTATTTATTCCTAAGTTTATGTTCTGCTAAATATCTCATATAAGAGAATTTTTTTTTCTCATATGTAAAACTAAAATTAATTAATTAAATTATATTATTGAATTAAAATTTGAAAAACTGTATTAACATCCAGTGTCATCCACTAAAAGTTTAAAAAAATGTATTTAAACTCGAGTGGATGAATAAAAAAAGTATTTTTATGAACGATTGAAAATTTGAACAGGATATATAAATATATATAGGGAGAGTGTGAAATAATAGTAGGAATTGAAAAATACCAATAGAGCTCGTTTTAAATTCAAGGTTTCAAATTGAATTTCAATTGGTATTTTGGTCTTAACACCTCATGGTCCAGCGATAACACATGTATCTGGTAACATAAGTGAATTCAGGTTTATATTCATTGTCTTCACGATTTTCGGAAGGGTACTTAGTATTACATTGGGTGGTCAATAAACATTACTGTCAAATAAAAAAGGGTCTATAATGGGATGAAATTAATGTGACGATAAATTTACTTTGAACCAAAATGTTTTTACTTATAAAATGACATTAGTTATGAAAAATACATTTCTTTGTTTTTAAGAACAATTTTGTCAAAACATTAAACAATTCCTTAGTAGAAAACATCAGTACAACAAATTTGGTTTGGTTTTTGGTTTGTCGCTCTACAATCATCTTGTGTACACTTTAGCCTAATTAGACCGGGAGCTACTATTTAAAGTTATGTACAACAGATGATTAGCGAATAATACAAGACCGTTTCATAATAATCAATAAAACATTCCATATAATATAGGCCATTTATTTTTCATTATAAAAGATATTTATTAAAAATACTCGTTACTTTTTTATAACATTATTTTACATTTCAAAATCCAATGTCTCAATTAAATCAGCTTAATTACTTCTATTAGATTTAATCCGAAAATGATTACAAATAAATCATAAGATAAGTAAAGAAATATAAAGTATATAAAATTTAATTTAATAATTATCTATGCAGAATAAACGTTATAAACATATCTTTTTTCACTTTTATAGAAATAGTAAGTTAATAAAAGAAATCAATATATAAGTTCGTAAAAAAAATTCATTTCTGTTCTTTTTTTTATGGCATTATTTCTATAAAGGTCTAAGGTGATAAAGATAAGGTTATTATTCAAAAGAAAATTGAAATCCCATCAATTTCTGTATACTTTCTATCGATATTTAATTTAACTCAGACTTGAACCTACTCACATTTCACGGATTGATACTTCATCATCCAACTGAGTTTTCTTACAGTAAAATATTAAAAAAAAATACTTTTCAGTTGAACTGACTTAATGGAATCAATATAACATGCAATATTTACTAAAAGAAAATATTAAAAAAAATGATTTTTAATAACTGGCAAAATATCAGTTCACAAAATATCTTACTAGTCTTATACATGAGCAAAAGGTTAATATCAGAAGAATAAAACACTTTTCATTCTCTAAGAATTCAATTTCCTTGGAGCATATTTAAAAAAAAAGGTCATGAAAATGATTATTTAAATCGAAAATTTTGTATCGTAATCGTAATTGTTTCCGAAGCACATAAATGAGTTGATAATCCTATATGCGATTTAAATAGGACAACTGAAAATTTATTCATTTATAATATGTGACAGAGAGCAGGGGAACATCGGAGTCAAATTAAATTCGATCAGCAGGAGGTACGGAGGTAATTGCAACAAGATAAGTGAATATGGAACTCTTAAATAGAAAACGAAAAGCCAATTTGAATGCTGGATAAAAAAAAAAGTAAAAACGGTATTCATCAGAAAGGAGATTCAATCTCAGCGAGTTTAAACGTAATTCCTTTTTAAATGCATATTCACGTTTTTTAACAAGTCAATTCAATTATACGCAGGACAATATTTTAAATTTATTATCATTATTTAACAATTTAAAGGACATTTTAATGTTTTAACTAATTACCATATTACTTTTTATGTAACTATGAATGAGGAATTATTAAGAAGGACAAAAATAAAAACGGTATTCATTAGAAAGGATATTCAAGATCAGTGGGTGTAAATATAATTTTTTTAAATGAATATTTATGTTTTTTTAATAGGTTAATTCAATTATACGGTCGACAATATTTTATTAATGAACAATTTAAAGGAAATTTCTTTGTTTTAACTAAATTCTACATTACTTTTTATGTAATTGTGAATAAGGGGATAATTAGGGACAAAAATAAACACGGTATTCATGAAAAAGAATATTTCCTTTTTAAATGTTTATTCATATTTTTTTAATGTCAATTCAATTATTCGATCGACAATATTTTGTTAACAAACAATTGAAAGGAAATTTTATGGTTTAACTAAATATTAAATTACTATATTACTTTTTATGTAACTGTGAATAAGGAAAAATTAAGAAGGTCTAAAATATAAACGGTCTTCAGCAAAAAAAGAAAATTCTATCTCAGCGAGTTTAAAAGTAATACCTTTTAAATAAATATTCATGTTTTTTAACAAATCATTTCAATTATACTGTTGACGATATTTTGTTAATGAATAATTTAAAGGAAATTTCAATGTTTGAACTAAATGTTATATAACTTTTTATGTAACTGTGAATAAGGGAATAATTAAGAAGGGCAAAAATAAAAACGGTATTCATCAGAAATGATATTCTAACTCAGTGCGTTTAAACATAATTTCTTTTTTAAATGAAAATTGTTTTTTTAACAAGTCAATTCAATTATACTATTGACAATATTTTGTTCATGAGCAATTTAAAAGAAATTTCAGGATTTTAATAAATTATTATATTACTTATTGAGTAACCATGAATAAGGGGAATAATTAAGAAGGACAAAAATAAACACGATATTCATCCGAAAGGATATTCAAGCTCATGCATAAACATAATTTCCTTTTAAATGCATATTCATGTTTTTTTAATGTCAAATCAATTATATGGTTCATAATATTTTTATTAACTATTAAAAAGATAATAAACTATTTAAAAAGGAAAACTAAATGTTTTTACTGATTACTATATTACTTTTTAAAAATTTGCATAAGAGAATAATTAAGAAGTACAAAAATAATTTGAAAAATGATTAGTAGTTTTTCAGAACGGGAAATTCCCTTTTTAAATATATCCTATATTATCTTAATTTATTTTCTCAAGAATATATTGTATGCATCAGAATTTTAAAATATTTAAATAAAAAATTAAAATGGTTCTAAATATTTTAAAACATTTATTTTTCTGATTTTTTTAATAAAAATATATTTTAATTTACACTTCACATTTAAACTTTTACACTTCTTATATACAAACGTCTTTCTTTAATAGTTCGTTGACTATAGTTTTAAAGTCATAAATAAAATAATATAATTCTAAGAAAAGAAAATTTTTTTTTATTATATTCTGAATTATGATTGAAAAAATTTTAAATATTATATGTCCCAATTTAAAAAATTAGAAATTTAAAGGATTGAATTTCGATAATCCTCTTAGAGAATTATTTATATAGGTATTAGCAATTAACTGTACTCAGTGGTAAAATTTCTAAATGATAAAAGTCTTTATTTTACAAATTGCGTCTAAACCATTAGTTTACTGGCTCTCCAGTACTTTTTGACCATGACCTCCTACTGAGAAAAAGTATTACAATTATTTAAATGTTCAAAATCATTGGCTAAGAGGGCTTTTCACCTGGTATAAATGATGGTTCGATTACTTACTATCGTCACTGATACAATGTCAATGATACCTATTAAGTACCCGCATTACTGTAAAGTGATGTCTACAATGTCTAGTATTTACTCATTATTACGCTATGCCCGATGCCAGTATTTAACCGATTATACACATTCTAAGAGACATCAGTACCCAGGAAGAATTGTTGTACTTGCCAAATAGATTCAAAAATAGATACAAATACTCTTGTATCTATAATAAGACGATTGTGTTCTAACACACCGAATACTCTGATATAGATTGTAGTGTATGATTTGTGGTGTATGATGAGAGAGCTCATATCGAAACATTGTAAGACATCTGATTATTTTCATATTTTTTGATGATAAAAGGAAACTATTTTCATTTAACAAATGCCGATCATTGGTGTCTAGGCCAATTCGTTCATGGGCTCTCCGGTACTTTTGAACAGAGAAAGTGGTTCTCTGTATGAGTGGTTCTCGAGAGAATGATAAATGAGAAAGTGGAAGAGAGAGGTCTCGTGAAAATGAGAAAATGCTTCTCTGTATGAGTTGGTCTTCATATAGAGAAAGTGTATTACAATTATTTAAATGTTTAAAAGTCATCACACAAAACACTGTTTGGGGAACCCACCACTCAAATTCTATACAGGTGGTCACGTAAGCAGTCATGACCAGTCAAATGTCTAAACAGAGTCACGTCTGTCTGTCTTGAAAAACTGGGAATAATTCTCTCCTCCCCCAAAATTATCCATCTCTTATCTATAGCCAGTTTAATATCTTGTTTTAAGAATTTCCAGAAGAGTCAAGTTAACAATTTAGTCGTATGAAATGAAAGCGGCCGATTAATGCGTTGTTCTATCAAAGTTCCTTTCTTTACCAGTATATGAGCTTTCTCGTTGTTGAGAATTTCACAGTGAAAAGGAATTCATTCGAAAGAAATTCTGTGTGCCAGTGCATTAAGCAAAGACTTACAGTCCAAGATTCTTTCGGGAAATATTTTGATTATTCAAAAGGGTTTGAAAGGCACTGTTGAGGATTAGCCACAGCAACAAAACTATTTTGGGAAGCTATATTTATTGTTAAGAAATTAACTGAAAGTGGAAATTTTCATTGGATACGTTTAGTGACAGCATGTGTACAAATCCAAGGGATAAAAATGAAAAAGTGGAAGGGCAGAATTAATGAAATAGTAAATAAATGATTAGATTAATTTCCAAATGGACTATATTACTTTTATATCTATATAGATGATGTCATGTTGTACTTATGCATTCCACTACCAGTCCAATAAGTCATGTGCGTGTAGAGTACTTTTTAGACATAATCCCAAATTTGTATTTTTTATATGATCAGCCTTATTATTATCGACTCGAGACAGTAAAACATCTTATCACAATCTCTATCGAGTATCGTTTTTCGAAAATTACTGACTGAAGAGAACACCGTCAGTGGATTCGAACCTGTGACCGTCTGCCCCTGGACAGTATGCGTTAACATATGGCTACAAGGTGATCGACTACATTCAAAAAAATATTTGCAGTTTTGCAATTTGTTTTAATCATATTTTAAACATGAGAGATTTGTATGTTTTATATGTTTATAGAGTAGGAGAAATATTTTACAATTGAAAGAAAAAAAAAATATTTTACAGTTGTTTATTTTATTATCAAAAAATTCGGAAGGTCAAAAGGGGTATAAATTGAAAGATATTCGATAGAATTAAATTGAAAGATAGAATTGAAAATTGAAATAAAAATAATTACGATAATTAGTTAGAAAAATATTCAACTCATACCAAAAAAAAATCAAAAATAATAACAGGCTTATTCCCAGCCATCACACCATCTACATTCTTACGTTCATTAAATTTCTGTTCCCATTTTCTACGATTTAACAGTTTGATTAACAACTTTTTTACAATTTAAATTAAAATAAATTATAATACATTCTCTATAATAACAGTTATATTAGTGAAATATGATCATTGGCTGGTAGTAAATGTATTCTAATTAAATAGATTAATTTAATAGACAATGTTCTGTATGATTTTAATTCATTCAAGCGGAATTGAAAAGCGTATATAATAATCTCCTCAAAATTACTTATTAACAAAAAAAAAAAAAAATGCTGAATAAAAAAAAAAATCCAATAAAATTGTCCCTTCTAGAATTATCTAGTTGTTCAACCAAATATATAATAAATGTATTAGTCATTCATGGCTTTCGAATCTTATTCTATTTAAAATGAAGCCTTTTTTACCGTCCCATAGGATTTTGCAAGTTAAATAAATACCTACCAATCGCTACTTGCCTTCCTCCAGATACTTAATGGTGTTTAGACCGAGCAGTTATGCTGAAAATTTTATTATACTAAAATGAAAAGGAGGCAACTATACACCTTGCTGATGCAAATAAAATTCTATTGTTTATCTTCGAGTTCCCTCGACGGATGTGGAACTAACAGGGAATTTTTTTTTTTTTCCTGGGGGTCTCTTGAGAACACGCAATTACGGTTTCAACTTCTACTTACAAACAAATGAACGCATACAAAGACTCATTTGTTATAATAAAACTTTTCGTTTTGTGTAGTAATGAGAAAGCAACGTAATGCGAATTTTTCAATTGTTCGCATTTTTTTATAATTTGAATTGTTTGCCAAAACAAGATGCTGCAAAAGTAAATTGCATTCCTCCAGTTTTTCGATCCCTATTACTGCAAGAGAAGAAAATTTTACCATTATTTAACCTATGCCGCTATTACATCATTATTGTTTCAAGTTATTTTAATGATGGACATGTATTTGATTTTAATCTTTAAAATGATGCCTCGTTGAAACGTTCTGAAAATAAAACGAATTGTGTCGTTAAAGAATAAAAATATCAACATATTTGTAAATTTTTATTTGGTTAATAAACAATAATATACAATGTACTGTAATTTTTATTCTTTTTTTTTTTAGTTTTATACATTTTTTTTTTTATGAATAAAATATTTCATTGCAGTAATCGTAATAGTTTTTATCCCACCTGGGAAAATATGAGCATAATAGCTCATGAATAGCCTTTATACAGTAATATGTGATATTTATAATATCAATCTATATAATATCAATAAATATGATATCCATAATGATTTAATCTATATGATATCAATAAATATAATTTATTACAGTAATGATTTTATTTACATCTTTATGAGAATAACAGTATTATTAATAACGTAATATCCCAATGCAGCTATCATGCAAAGATGGTGTCTTTATCTAGGTTTTCGGAGGAAGGTTTATGAAGGTTTGAATCCCGCTTGTTTCAAAAAAGGAGGACAAAGAATGGCCCATGTGATGATCGACAACTTTTGAACTGCTATACTGGATATTACCCTGTTGAAGTGTTCTGAAAATAAAACGGATTATGTCATTAAAGAATAAAAATTATCATCAGATGTGTACATTTTTTATTTCGTTAATAAATGAATTATCACTAATAATGTGCAATGTCATGTAATCTTTATTGTCGTTTTTAGTTTTTTGCATTTATTCAACTTACGAAGAAAATATTTAATTGTAGTAATAGCTAATAGTTTTTTCCCGTCAGAGAAAAATAAGAGTGTAATATCTCATAAATATCATTCATTATACACTGAAGTGAAAAAGTCATGGGATATATATCGTGTCGGCCCTCCTTTCGCCCGGCGAAGTTGATAACTCAACAAGTCGTTAAGTCTTCTGCAGAAAAATTCGATATCATATCGTGAAAGCGTTGAAATTTTTGGGCACGAACAGACCTCTCGATATGTCCCATAAATGCTCGATGGGATCTTCAGTAGTGATTGTCCAGAATGTTCTTCAAACCATGGCCCGGTGATATTACGCGTTGTCATCCATAAAAATCCAACATGAAGCCCATGAATTAAGTGAACATGAACATAGCATTTCCAGTCAATGTTCGGTCCATGCACCAGGTGACCAAGTCCATGCCATGAAAAAACAGCCCACACCATTACGGAGCCACCACCAGCTTGAACAGTGCCTTGCTGGCAGTATGGATCCATGGCGTCGTGGGGTCTGCGCCACACTCGAACCCTTACCATCAGCTCTTACCAACTGAAATCGTGACTTTCGGACCAGGCCACGGTTTTCCATTCATCTGGACCAACCGATATGCTCACGTGCACGAGAGTCGCTGCAAGCTTTCTGTCAGTAGCGGCACTCGAGTCGGTCTTCTCTGGAATAGCCCAAGAAAGCCAAATTTCTCCGCATTGGTGTTCCTAACAGACAAGTTCGGTACGTCCCACATTGATTTCTACGGTTATTTGACGCAGTGTTGCTTGTCTGTTAGAATTTACGACTCTTGCAGACGTCGCGGTCTCGGTCGTGCAGGGGTCGACCACTGCGCTGTCCATGGTGGATGTGTTATGCCTGAAATGTCATACTCTCGGCACACTCTTGACACAGTGGATCTGGGAATGTTGAATTCCCAACGATTTCCGAAATGGCATGACCCATGCGTCTAGCTCCAACTAACATTCCGCGTTCAAAATTCTTGGTCTCATCGCGTCAAAATCTCTTCACATGAATAACTTGAACAGAAATGAAAAGCTCTGCAGAAAGCACTGCGCATTTATATACGCGATGCTACTGCCATCTGAAAATTTGCATATTGCTATCCCATGACTTTTGTCACTTCAGTGTATTAATATATGATATTTAGAATAATAATCTAAATTATATCAATAAATATGATATATTACAGTAGTGATTGTATTTACATCTTTATGAAAATAGCAACATGCTATTTACGAAGAAGAAGCAAAGAAAGGTTTTTGTTTATCCTGGATTTAGAAGAAAGGCTTTTCCATGTTTGAATGCCGCTTTCGGGATCATTCCTTTCATAAAAAAAAAAAAGCATCGATGGTTACCGTGACAATATGTGTGAAATATCTTAAAATCGATAGTGAGGTGCCCTGAATATCTTGGCTTTCTATCACGTGACATATATGACACGGCTTTTGCTGTAAACCGTGGAATCCCAATGGCATTTGTGATGTTCAACACCTTTCCTCTGTAAGTGGACTACGAGGTGGGAGTTTTCCGCTTTCCTCCCATACGATACATATAAACATTTGGAGCGTATCCTTAAACTATCTCCTGAATAAAATGTCCTCCACCTTTATCACCTGTCAGAGTACAATTTGTGAGTTAAATCACCTGTCTGCGAATCTCGAATAGCACAAAAAGTTCAATAAAAAAAAATGATATTTCAATTTCCATTTTTTTAATGTGTATTGTTATATCCCACTCGAGACGATTCGTGGCTTAGTGGCAACGCACGCCGCTAGTGAGCATTAGGGGTGAAGTTCTATCTGCTGAACAGAAAAACATTCAACTCCTGACAAAGTAATAATAATAGCTCTAGTTACTCAAGCATCAGACCAGATCTACTCTCTTATTTTCATAAAATTTCTGTTGTCATTTACACTTTTACAATTAAAATTAAAACAAATTATAATGCATTTTCTATAGTAACAGTTATATTAGTGAAATACCATAATTGGCAGGTAGTAAATGTATTTTAAATAAATAGACCAGTTTAATAGACGTTCTGTATGAATTTAATATATTCCAACTGAATTCTAAGCTGAATTCTTATTATTATCAAAAAAAGAAAAAAACTAAGTGCTAAATATAAAAAATCAATAAATTTTTACTTATAGAATTATCCCGTTGTTAATTCAAATATATAATAAATGTATGAATCATGCTCGCTTCCAAATGTTATTCTATTTAAATGAAGCCATTTTACCTTCCCATTGAATTTGCAAGTTAAATAAATACCCACCAATCTCTACTGGGCTTCCTCCATATACTTAATGGTGTTTAGACCGAGTAGTTATGTCGAAAATTTTATTGTGCTAAAATGAAAAGGAGGCAACTATACCTTGCTGATGCGAATAAAATTCTATTGTTTATCCTCGAGTTCCCTCAACGGATCTGGAACTAACAGGGAATTTTTTCTTGGGGTCCCTTGAGAACACGTAATTACGGTTTCAACTTCTACTTACAAACAAGTGAACGCATACAAAGGCTCATTTGCTACAATAAAAACTTTTCGTTTTGTGTAGTAATGAGAAATGCAACGTAATGCGAATTTTTCAATTGCTTGCATTTGATTTTTTTTTTTCCAATTTGAATTGTTAGGCAAAACAAGATGTTGCAAAAGTAAATTGCGTTCTTCCAGTTTTCGATCTAGAATACTGCAAGCAAAGATTTTTTTTTTTCCTGTGCTGCTATTACATCATTATTGTTTCACGTTATTTTAATGATGTACATGTATTTGATTCTTAATGTTTAAAATGATGTTTTACTGATAAAACCGTTTGAAATGCTGTACTGGATAATGCACTGTTGAAGTATTCTGAAAATAAAACGAATTGTGTCATTATAGAATAAAATTTTTAGCAGATTTGTACATTTTTATTTTTGTTAATAAATAATAAATAAAATTATTATAATTTGTTTTTGTTTTTATACTTTTATTTTATTCATGAAAAATATTTCATTTCAGTAATAATAATAGTTTTCTTTCCGCATGAGAAAAATATGAGTGTAATAGATCATAAATATCATTTATTATTGTAATATATGATTATCACATTTGCAATATATTTCACATAGTAATATATGATATTCACATTCGATATATTTTACATAGTAATATATGATATTACAATTATATATGATATTACAATTATAGTAATATATGATATTCACATATGCAATATATTTCACATAGTAAAATATGATATTATTCACATTTGCAATATCACATAGTAATATATGATATTCACATATGCAATATATCACATAGTAAAATATGATATTCAATTTGCAAAATGTTTCACATAGTAATATATGATATTCACTCCCCAATCCATCCCGATGCCACAACTCAAGTCCATATTCCATCTGTAATATTTTCGGCCTGTGAAGGTAGCACAGACAATCGCAATTTCATTAAGGTCTCATTATCCATGACACTGAATATCTGCTATCAGATTTGAATGTGAAGTTGTTCTCATTAGTATAAAATGCAATTGCATGTAATATAATTACCCATTACATTACTTGTTCAAGTTGTCACATTTGAGAGAGAAGTTAACATCATGCACTTGTAGAGTATACATTCTCTCTCTCCTGGGAACGAAATGCTAAACTCTTCCCATGAGAAAAATGATAATAATGCTTAAAATTATGTAAATCTTAGATGTTATCTCTAAGGTAAACTCACTGTTATCTCAATTTCTTCTCTTGAATTTTATTCATTAGTGCAGAGTAGTAAATCGTCATTTAAAACAGAATTTTTCCTTTTGTCTCAGTCAAACGAAAGGAGATGTTTAAAAATATTAAACATAAAGTCAGTATAAAATCAAACTTTTAATATTTTTCTGAATGTCAATTTATTCAAAAGATGCACTTCCGAGGACAAAAAGGAACTTCCACAAGAATATTATTTTGATACAATATAAAATTAATAATATTACTTAAAAAGAATATTAAAAAATGCAAGCAAACTTTATACAGCATACTAAAAAACACACAAAATATCTACTTTAATAACTTCATCATTAATTTATCTAAAAGAAGTATCATCAAAATATTGCAAAGAATTTAAAAAAGCCTGGGAATTTATCTTTCGAATTATTGCACTACATTTGTGTCAATAGGCACATAATGTTTGAGCTACCCAGTTAGTGCTGTTAAAAAAAATTCTAGCACAAAACATTAAGTGACTGATTGCGTTCAAATCCTGTATAGTAACTCAGGTGCTATAAATTTACAAAAAAAATTGTAGCGATATATCTTAATCTTTTTTTTTCAATTATAAATTCCAGATACTACTTTTTATGTTTAGTGTAACGTCTCTGCCTATACAACATCTATAACGGTTTCAAGAAGAGGGCCAATTTTAAATTAACAGGAACATTTTAATTTTTGTTTACAAATTATTATTTGAGTTTTGTTTACAAATTATTATTATTATGAGTAGTGAAAATTAAAAATATAATTTGATTCTCAAGTACTGTTCACTCCAAGGACGGAGATTTTCAAAGTACTCGAGTCTATGACGAATCAAAACACCTGGTCTGCGGAAGACCTTAATGATCACACGACGTGATACACGAAACCACAAGAGGCTTACTTTGTAAACAGGCCAAATCTCTGGCCTGTTTAATCACTTCACAGAAAATGAATAAAACAACACTTCTGACGACTCGTCGCAGAACTCTCTTTTTCCTTTTTCAAAAGCCTCCCTTAAAAATACTCAAGAGGGAAGAAGGTCAGCTTCCTTCACCTCTCATTGGAATGGTTTCTTCCTCAGCCCGTGGTCTATCACCAATCATGATGTATAAACTCATGAAGTATATTACATCTGTAATTGTTTCGAACAAACAATCATGACTTTGATTGACGCTCCATGACGCTGATAATGTGGTGCCAGTTTTGAATGACGAGTTGTTCTCATTAGAACAAAAATTAATTACATGTAGTATAAATATCCTCGACACTGCCTGTCTACTGTCATATTTGAGTGATAGGTTATTATTATGCATTTGTTAAAGAATATATTTCTTTCCTCTCTGAGGAAATTCTGGGATAGATTTGAAATCCTACAAGGACAACTCTCAAAAAGTTCTCCTGTATACCATGGGGAAGGTCTCGATAAATTAGAAATCCAGAAAGTCCTTCCCTTTTGTTGAATGAAATAGGAGAAAAGATAAAATTTCAGGTACGACCGATGGAAATGTTCTTTCTAATTTGTAATGGCGTACTACTGATGTAATGTAACAGCTCTCACCTATGGGTAACTATGAATTTATAATATATCTTAAGTGAAACTTCGCGTCAGATGTGGTGGATTACGTCAAATTTAAAGGTATTCACTAATTTATTCATTTATATTTTAAATAAATGGAAGAGCTGGAGTATCCTGGTGAATGAGCACTTGGGCCTTTGATTTGATTTGAATCCCAAAATGGAAACTTTCCGAAATTTTTCCTGTATTCCACTCGATAAATATGTTAGTCAGAAAGTCTTTATCTTTAGTTCAATGAAATAGGAAGAAAAGATGAATTTTTAGATACAGACAGAGGGAAGTGTTCTTTCTAATTTGTAATGGCATATTGTTGATATAATGTAGTAGCTGTCTCTTTCCCCAAGGGTAACTATGAATTTAAAAGATATTGTAAGTGAAAATTCAAAGAGGACGAAATTTTATTTATTAAAAAACAACAAAAAATCTAAATACACAATTTTATACAAACAAAAGTAACCAAAATAAATAGCAAAATAAATAACAACAAATTGCTTATAGGATTGCATATATTAAAATCACTAGATGCAAAGTTTTCATATATTCAACTACTGCAAATGGTAGCCTCTACAAATTTCACGAAATATTTTCCGAGATCAAAAATATTTCTTACTTTAAATATTTTTGTAGATACTTTGACAATTTAAAAGATAGACATTAAAATGCAGACATTTTATAGTTATTTACAAACATTAAAATAATTGGAAACAACCATTTCGAAATGCATTTTCTGATTAACTGCCTTTTTATAAAAATTTCAAACTTTGTAAAATGATAACTCAAAACCTTTTATCCAAAATTTTATACAAATTGAGACGATGTCTTTTCGTTTTATTTTGTTTGAACAGTATTTGAAATTTGAAACATCGTTTAATTTTCTTTGAAGTGATAAATTTTAATAGGGATTTCGATGTTCACATTTCGAAGAATAACAACTTGGTAAATTCTAAGAATTTATTGAACTTCCTGATATAAGTCCTTTATATATAAAAACCCATGAAAACACACAAAAATTGTTATTGTAAAATTTTCCTTTATTAAATGAAAAACATTTTTGAGATATATTTATTTTCAGCATTTTGTAAACGAAAATTGATTTCAAAGTATTTTTTGTGGTAGTGTTTAAAAAAAAAAAAACGACTTATAAAATTCTTAATCAAGATATTTACAAAATTAAAAAAAAATGAACATTCATCTAGGCTATTTAAAAGTTTATTTTGAACATAAGCAGATAACTTAAAGCCAATAACTTTCCTTACATGAAATCAAACCAATGCCAATCTTAAAAATGAGTAGATTTAACCAAATCAACAGTTTAAATTCATGAATAACGTGCTTGCAAATCAAGATTTTGTTTTCTGACAGGTTTCTCGATATTGGAAACTTCTAAATCGAGATACTTCCAACCACCTGTTATTAATAATTTTTTAATAAGTTATACCTCTTCGACGCTCTGGCGCTCGGTACCACAGGTTTTGGGTTCGAATCCCGGCGGTGCCAGGGATGTGTGTAGTGGTTCGGAAGATCGTAGAGCGTTGCGGGGCATTGTTACTCCGCTTCCGTGGCTTATCTTCATGTTACACGCGCCCCCTGGGTAATGCAAATTGAGTAATGTCTGTGCAGCGCTTGCCTTAAGGCATCCAAGACCAAGCTGTCTAAGTGTTTGCCAGCTGCATTAGAACAAAAAAAAATACGTCTTCAAAGTGAAAATACTTTCTTCTATCATTCATTTTGTATCATCATAATTTATTGTATCCTCTTTTATCTCATCAGAATTTTGTCATCGTCATCTTTTCATCAGAATTTTGTTATAAACTCCTAACATTGAAATATTTCAGTGAACGAAAAAATACAGAATATAGAGGATTAGTTAACGGAGCCTTTTAATTAATTAAAATTCAACAATTACGTACATATTTCAATAAATTTTCATAATAATATTATCAGTGAAACACTGTATCACTGATATGTAGATACAATTTTTATAGACAAATCAAAATCACAGTAGACAAAGACGAACAAGGCAGAAAAGAGTTAAAACAAAAGACATATCAATTAAGGTTCAATAATTATGTACATATTTCAAGAAATTTTTACAAATTTTCATAGTTTTCAGTAAAAAATCGTATCACAAATATATTGTTCAAAAGATAGAAATATAGTCAAAAAAAGGTAGAAAAGTATTCAACAAAGAAAGGCTTGGTTTTGTGCTGTACAGTAATCTTCTGCACACGAGAGCAAAAACAGACCGGGACATACAGTTTAAAGTGGATTCCGAACCACTAACAAACACCCATGCTACATTCAAACATGGAGCCTGTGGTATCAAAGGCCAGATCGCTAGCTAATTGGCCATCAGGTTGCTAAATGACAAAGGAGAACAAGGTAGAAAAGCATTCAACAGAAAAGATGGATCTATTAAATTAAGCAATTACATACATATTTCAAGATATTTTTCACAAATTTTCATAATTTTCAGTAAAAAAAAATTGTATCGTAAATATATTATTCAAACGACAGAGACATAATCATAGGACGTAGAGAGGTGTTCAATAGACAACGAAGAACAGGCAAGGAAAAATTCAACAGAAAGAAGGTAATTATGGTTCAATTACATCAATTAGGGTTTACCAACTATGTACATATTCCAAGAAATTATCATAAATTTTCATAATTTTCAGTAAAAAATTATATTACAAATATATTGTTCAAAACACAGAGACATGATCATAGAGGGCAGAAAAGGTGTCCAACAGACAAAAAAGAACAAGGTAAGGAAAGCATTCAGCGGAGAGTCAGAACAATTAAGGTTCAGCAAGAAATTTTCACAAATTTTCATAATTTTCAGTAAAAAAAATTTACCGCAAGTATATCATTCAAATGACAGAGACATAATCATAGGAGGTTGAAAGGTGTTCAATAGACCAAGTAGAAAAAGGTAGGAAAGCATTCAACAGAAACACAGATAATTTGAAGTTCAGCAATTACGTACATATTTCAAGAAATTGTCTTAATTTTCAATGAAAAAATTGTATCACAAATATATTGTTCAATAGACGGAAACATAAGATAAAATAAAAGAACAGACAAGGTAGAACAAAAGCATTCAACAGAAATTCAAATCAATTAAGATTCATCACTTACGAACATATAAAATATTTTCAAAAGAATATTATCAGTAAAAAACTGTATCACAGATATGTGGATACAATTTTCTCAGACGACGTGAAATCACAGCAGACAAAGACGAACAAGGCAGAAAAGCGTTCAACGAATGACAAATCATTTAAGATTCAGCAATTAAGTACATATTTAAAAATGATATCCTAATTTTCAATAAAAAATTGTATCGCAAGTATAGTGTTCAAAAGACAGAGACGTTATCATAAAAGGTAGAAAGATGTCCAACAGACAAAAGAGAACAAGTGTAGGAAAACAAACAATTTAGGTTGTTCAACAATTGCGTACATATTTCAAGAAATTTCCATAATTTTCATTAAAAGAGTTGTATCTCAAATGTATTGTTTAATAGTCAGAGATATATGATTATGTCTAATTAGAAAGGTGTCCAACAGACAAAAGGTAGGAGAGAATTCAACAGAAAGGTAGATCAATTAAGATTCAGTCAATTGCGTACATATTTCAAGAAATTTTCCTAAGTTATCTTAATTTTCAGTAAAAAAATTGTATCAAAAATATATTGTTCAAAAAACAGGGACATAATTATAAAAGGTAGAAAAGGGGTTCAGTAGGCAAAGGAGAACAAGATAGGAAAGCATTCAACAGAAAGACAGATCAATTAAGTTCAGCATTTGCTTAAATATTTCAAGAAATTTTCACAAATTTTCATAATTTTCTGTAAAACTTTGTATCACAAATATATTGTTCAAAAGATAGAAATATAATAAAAAAAAAGGCAGAAAGGTGTTCAACAGAGAAAGGCTAGGTTTGATGCTGTAGTGTAATCTTGTGCACACGAAGACAGATCAGACCGGGACATAAGAGTTTAAAGTGGATTTATAAACCACTAACACCATGTCATCGCCACGATTCAAAATTGGAAATTGTGGTATCAAAGGTCAGACCGCTTGCCAATTGGCCATCAGGCTGCTAATAGACAAACGGGAAGCAGGTAGGAAAGCATTCAACAGACAGAACAAGGTAGAAAAATATTCAACAGAAAGTCAAAACAATTAAGGTTCAGAAATTACGGATATATAAGATATTTTAATAAGAATATTATCAATAAAAACTGTATCACAGTTATTTGGATACAATTTTCACAGACAAAACAAAATCACAGTAGATAAAGACAAACAAGACAGGAAAGCTTTCAAAAAAGAAAGGAAGATCAATTAGGGTTCAGCAATTACGGACATATTTTAAGAAATATTCACAAATTTTCTTAATTTTCAGAAAAATTATTGTAATAAAAATATATTGTTCAAAAGCCTGAGACCTAATTATAAAAGATAGAGAGGGGTTCAACAGACAAAGGTAGGAAAGCATTCAACAAGAAAGACAGATAAGGTTTCGAATACCATTTTCCTCCGAAATCAGAGAATTTTTGTGCCGGAATGCGAAAGCAGCAGATGCTTCATCGCCTTTTTGCGTGATCCTCATATTCACGAATGTATAACCTCATTTGTTCTCTGCCTAATCGCAGATAGACTATCTCGGAACACAGAGAAAAAAAAAAAAAAAAAAAGACAGCAGAGAATAAAAGAAACGGCGTTTCGTTTCCAGTGAGAAAGAAGGGGGAGAGAAAAGTAAGTATTCGTAATCAAATTATTTTTCACTTTGTGTGCAAGGAAAAAAGGGGGGAATGGAACGAAAAAAAAAATCTCGACAGAAGTGCAGTGTCTCTAAACATAATGGAACAAAAAAAAAAAAAAAAAAAAAAAAAAAAAAAAAAAAAGAGGGGAGCATAGAAAAAAATTAAAAGATGAGGTAATTTCATTAACTTGTTCCTCTTTAGGTTAAAGAAACGAGCTAAAAGAGTGCACGTTTTTTGACATTTTATGAGCCTACAATTGCTAATAACTGGCTTTCGTTTCTTTTCCAGTTTTAATTCTTATGAGTTATTAAAGATGTATCCCTTAAATTCATTTCGTGTGGCTAGTTATGTGGATTTTACCTTGCAAAAAGGTTTTAAGTACTTTTTTTCTTTTAATAATTGTTTAAGTAGATAAAAATATGACGGCATTTATACGAAAAGAAGCAACTTTTTTTATTTAACTATGTAACCGTTTCTTTAGAGGTACATTTAATTCAAGATTTTTTAACAGAAACGTTTTATAACAATTTAACTATTTTATATTAATTATTAATAAATATTGTTCTTGCATATTATTATTATTAATAAATATTGTAATTTAAATATTGTTTATTGTTAATAAATAAATTTAAATTAAATATTTTTTCATCTTAAAAATTATTAAACCATTGATGAAAAATATTAATAAACTTGATATCTCCTAGTATACTATACAGAGTAATATTTGACATTTTTATATGAAAATAAAAATTATTGTACAAATAACATTAGTCAAACTTTATTAAGAATCATATTTAAATTAATCACCAATATATTGTTCAAAAGGCAGATATATAGTCATAAAAGGTTAGAAAGGTGTTCAACAGACCAAAAAGAATAAGGTAGGCATTCAACAAAAGACAGATCAAATCAGTTCAGATCAAGGTTCATTAATTACGTACATACTTCAAGAAAATTTTGCAAATTTTCATAATTTTCAGTAAAAAAATGTATCGCAAGTATATTGTTCAAATGACCGAGACATAACCATAAGATGTTGAAAGGTGTTCAACAGACAAAGAAGAACAAGGTAGGAAAGCATTCAACAGAAAGACAAATCTATCAAGGTTCAGTAATTACGTGCATATTTCATGAAATTATCATTAATTTTCATAATTTTCTGTAGAACAATAGTATCGCAAATATATTCCTAAAAGAACACAGAAAATTGTTCAGCAGACGAAAGTCAAACCATTAAAGGTTCAGAAATTACGTACATATTTTAAGAAATAACTTCGTAATTTTCAGTAAAAAATTTGTATCGCAAATATATTGTTCAAAAGACAGAGACATAATTACAAAAGATAGAGAGGGGTTCAACAGACAAAGGTAGGAAAGCATTCAACAAGAAAGACAGATAAGGTTTCGAATACCATTTTTCCTCCGAAATCCGGGAATTTTTGTGCCGGAATGCGAAAGTAGCAGATGCTTCATCGCCTTTTGCGTGATCCTCATATTCACGAATGTATAACCTCATTTGTTCTTTGCCTAAGCGGAGATAGACTATCTCGGAACAGAGGGAAAAACAGAAGACAGCAGAGAATAAAAGAAACGGCGTTTCGTTTCCAGTGAGAAAAGAAGGGGAGAGAAAAGTAAGTATTCGTAATCAAATTATTTTTCACTTTGTGTGCAAGGGAAGGGTGGAACGGAACGAATAAAAAAAAAAATCTCGACAGAAGTGCAGTGTCTCTAAAACATAATGGAACAAAAAAAAAAAAAAAAAAAAAAAAAAAAAAAAGGGAGGGAATAGAAAAAAATTAAAAGATGAGGTAATTTCATTAACTTGTTCCTCTTTAAGGTTAAAGAAACGGCTAAAAAGAGTGCACGTTTTTGACATTTTATGAGCCTACAATTGCTAATAAGTGGCTTTCGTTTCTTTTCCAGTTTTAATTCTTATGAGTTATTAAAGATGTATCTCTTAAATTCATTTCGTGTGGCTAGTTATGTGGATTTTACCTTGCAAAAAGGTTTTAAGTACTTTTTTTCTTTTAATAATTGTGTAAGTAGATAAAATATGACGGCATTTATACGAAAAGAAGCAAGATAATTCACTTTTTTATTAAACTATGTATTCTTTTATTTAGATTCATGACTTTTCATACATTTAATTCATGACTTTTTAACATTTCATAACCATTTAACTTTTTATATTAATTATAATAAATATCGCAATTACATAAATTTAAAATAAATATATATTTTTACCTTAAAAATTATTTAAACCATTGATGTAAAATATTAATGAACTTGGTATTTCATAATAATATTTGGCATTGTTTAAATTAAAAAATAAACTATCATACAAATTAAATGAAAATTTGAAAAACTCAATTTATATGATTCTAATTAAAAGTAGTTAAATTAAATTAATAAAATTTATTACATTTAAGATTTATTATTTTTACCCGGATTAAAATTTTAAACCAAAAAAAGTAAATGTAATTTAAAGCAAATCAGAAAACTAAATGTCATTATTTAACTAATTTTGTGATATAACTTGCAACAACATGTTATAATAACAAATTAAATAATAACATTTATAACAGTTTTTATTTATAATATATTTTAATAAATTCAATGGAATATATAACAATATATAATAATTAGAAAGGTATTCAACAGACAAAAGGTAGGACAGCAGTCAACAAAAAAGGCAGACCAATTAAGATTCAGCAATTGCGTACATATTTTAAAGAAATTTTCATACATTTCAATAAAAAAATTGTATCACAAATATATTGTTCATTAATCAGAGACATATGATTATGTCTCTTAAAGAAAGTTGTTCAACAGAAAAGGTAGGACAGCATTCAATAAAAGGCAGATCAATTAAGATTCAGGAATTGAATAATAGTGCATGTTTCAAGAAATATTCACAAATTTTCTTTATTACAAATTTATTATTGTAATAAAAATATATTGTTCAAAAGTCAGAGACCTAATTATAAAAGGTAGAGAGGGGTTCAACAGACAAAGGTAGGAAATCATTCAACAAGAAAGACAGATAAGCTTTCGAATACCATTTTTCCCGAAATCAAGGGAATTTTGTGCCGGAATGCGAAAGTAGCAGATGCTTCATCGCATTTTTGCGTGATCCTCATATTCACTGTGAAAAATGTATAACCTCATTTGTTCTTTGCCTAAGCGGAGATAGACTATTCGGAACAGAGGGGGAAAAAACAGAAGACAGCAGAGAGAATAAAAGAAACGGCGTTTCGTTTCCAGTGAGAAAAGAAGGGGAAGAGAAAAGTAAGTATTCGTAATCAAATTATTTTTCACGTTTTTGTGTGCAAGGGAAGGGAAAGTGTGGAACGAAACGAATAAAAAAAAATCTCGACAGAAGTGGAGTGTCTCTAAAACATAATGGAACAAAAAAAAGGGAACGAAAACGGAAAAAAATTAAAAGATGAGGTAATTTCATTAACTTGCTCCTCTTTAAGGTTAAAGAAACGGCTAAAAAGAGTGCACGTTTTTGACATTTTATGAGCCTACAATTGCTAATAAGTGGCTTTCGTTTCTTTTTCCAGTTTTAATTTTATGAGTTATTAAAGATGTATCTCTTAAATTCATTTCGTGTGGCTAGTTATGTGGATTTTACCTTGCAAAAGGTTTTAAGTACTTTTTTCTTTTAATAATTGTGTAAGTAGATAAAATATGACGGCATTTATACGAAAAGAAGCAAGATAATTCACTTTTTTTTTCATTAAACTATGTATTCTTTTATTTAGAGATACATTTAATTCATGACTTTTTAAAGAAACATTTCATAACCATTTTATATTGATTATAATAAATTACATTACATAAATTTAAAATAAATATATATTTTTACCTTAAAAATTATTAAACCATTGATGTAAAATATTAATGAACTTGGTATTTCATAATAATATTTGACATTGTTTAAATTAAAAATAAACTATCATACAAATTAAATAATTGAAAATTTATATGATTCTAATTAAAAGTAGTTAAATTATATTATTAAAATTTATTACATTTAAGATTTATTATTTTTACCGGATTAAATGTTTAAACAAAAAATGTGTAGAATGTAATTTAAAGCAAATCAGAAAACTAAATGTCATTATTTAACTAATTTTTGTGATATAACTTGCAACAACATGTTATATAACAAATTAAATAATAACATATATAACATGTTTTTTAAAAAATATAATATATTTTAATAAATTTAATGGAATATATAACAATATAGATAACATGTTGAATCAACTATAATAGGCTTCTAAATACATTGCTTTTAATTTAATAATCTACATAAATTTCATGATAACTTTTAAACTAAATTTGTCTTAGGTGAATAATTTAAATATGTCAAAAAAATTACAAATAAAATTGCTGCAGTATTGAAGAAGTGTATAACATATATTCTGTATTTAAATTTTATTTTTCAAAAATATTTTCTGCTTTGGGTATGTTTTCTTATAAAACCTGTAGATGAAATAGAAATCTAATCTAATAATATGGAATAATAGGAATCGGCGTTTTTCATGATGAGATATGCTTTTTATGAAATTAGATTTATTTTATAAGATATTTTTCGTTATATTCTCAATAGGGCTCAAAGATCGGGAGGAAGATTTTCTCTGCATGTTTACCGATATTTAATAAGAAGAAATTTATTGTAAGATTACTTCCCAAAACAATAAAATATGAGAGAAAAATCCAATGATTTATTATATTTACACATTTTATAATATATATATATATATACTACTGTGTCCAAAAAGTAAGACCCATTTTAATTTAAAATTACAGGGGCTTAAGGAATTTCAATTTTCTTTCATTTTTGGTTGCTGGCGCTGTCCTTGACATCTGTGTGAAATTTCATGTCAAAATATTCATTATGTTACGTTTAGTTACGTTACGTTTTGTAACGTTACGTACGTTTGTACGTTTTGTACGTTTGTTTGTACGTTTTTGTACGTTTTGTAACGTTTTGTAACGAGTTACGTTTTGTAAGACGCTAAAACTGATTCCGGCGATTTTTGAAATGCCTGAATTGATTGAGCAAAGAACATGCATTAAATTATGTTTGCGGAAACGTATAGAAGGTTGCGGAAGACATTCGGTGTGCATTCCTATATCGGAAAGAAATGTTTAGAAGTGGTATAAACAGTTCAAAGAAGGCAGAGAACGTGTTGAAGACGAAGAGCCCCTCTGGTCGACCATCACCCTCAACCGACGAAGTTGTCACGACCAAAAATTAAAGATTTGGTGCTTTGACCGTCGATGTATCGTCGTACGGTAAGCAAACAGTCGATGTTGCTGATGATGTTGGAATTTCAAAAGGATCAGTCAATTCAATTTGGGCCTCAAACGGTTCAAATCTCGATTGGTACTGAATGTGCCAGCTCACACATTGATTCTTTGTAACTTTTCCAAAAATGAAACCCATATTGTACCACAACCACCGTATTCAAATCTTGCGATTTATGGATATTCACTAAACTCAAAAGATAAACCCGGGAACACCGTTTTGAGTCGATTGAAGAGATTCAACTTGAATCGCTGCGTGCTGTGAAGGCCGTTCCTGCCGATGACTTTTTTAGCATGCACGGAGGGTTGGAAAAAAGTTTGCATAAGTGCATTGTGTCCGAAGAGTCCAGTGGATTGAAATAAATCAACTTATACTGAATCAATCGTGGTCCAGTGGATTGAACGACTTGCCAAATACTCAACAGTGGCGCGCTTTGCCACTGAGCCACGAGTTGTGCAAAAGTATGATATAACAATACACATGAAACAATTGAAATTGCATTATTTTTTTTTATTAAACTTTGGAGTGTGTTTCTAGTTTCGACAGGTATTTTAAGCCATAAATTGTACTCTGACAGGTCATGGGAAGGAGGACATTGTTTTCAGTAGGTATTTTAAGTATATGAGGGCAAAATATCAATATGTGTGACGTATAGTTGGAAACCTGGAAAACTCCACTAGGTAGTCCAACTAAAGAGTCAAGTGGTTGATCATCACAAATGTCATTGAGTCTCCACATTTTTTGAAACATGGGTACAACAAAGCCCTGTCATATATTTCATCTGAGAAAACCAGTAAAATATTCACGTCATCTGGCATTTCACACATATTGGAACTATAGCCATCGAGTCTTTTTGTTTGAGAAATCAATGACTGAAATTTGTATTCAAACCTGCATTCAATTTCTTTTAAAAAATTCTGATAAATATATCCTTAAATTTTTGGACATGCATTGACTATTCTGTTATTAATAATACTGTAAAGATGTAAATAAAATCATTACTGTAGTAAACGATACGTATTGATATTATACAGTTTTATATTATAAATATTATAGATTACTTTAATATATGATATTTATGAGCTATTACACACAAATTTTTCTCAGGTGGAAAAAAAAAAATTATTAACTATTACTGCAAAGAAACATTTTCTTCATAAGTTGAATAAATGTATAAAACTAAAAAAGACAATAAAAATTACATTACTTTTCACATTTTAGTGATAATATTATTTATTAACAAAATAAAAATTTATAAATCAGATGATAATTTTATTCTTTAATGACACAATTAGTTTTCATTTTCAAAATACTTCAACGGGTCATTATCCATAACAGCAGTTCAAAGGGGTTATTCAGTAAAACATCATTTTAAACATTAAAAATCAAATACATGTACATCATTAAAATAACGTGAAACAATCATGATGTAATAGCAGCACAGGAAAAAGAATGGTAAAATTTTCTTTCCTTGTAGTATTAGGATCGAAAACTAGAGGAACGCAACTTACTTTTCAGCATCTTGTTTTCGCTAACAATTCAAATTTAAAAAAAAAATGCAAGCAATTGAAAAATTTGAATTACGTTGATTTCCCCATTACTTCACAAAATGAAAAGTTTTTATTATAGCAAATGAGTCTTTGTATGCGTTCATTTGTTTGAAAGTAGAAGTTGAAACCGTAATTGTGTCTTCTCAAGAGACCCCAGGAAAAAAATTCCCTGTTAGTTCCAAATCCGTTGAGAGACTCGAGGAAAAACAATAGAATTCTATTTGCATCAGCATGGTATAGTCGCCTCCTTTTCATTTTAGCATAATAAAATGTTCAGCATAACTGCTCGATCTAAACACCATTATGTATCTAGAGGCAGCCAAGTAGAGATTGGTAGGTATTTATTTAACTTGCAAATTCCGATGGGATGACAAAAAGCTTCATTTTAAATAGAATAAGATTTGTAAGAGAGGATGATTCATACATTTTTTATACTTGGTTGAACAACTAGATAATTCTGGAGATGAAAATTTTATGGGATATTTTACATTCAGCATTTAGTTTTTGTGTGAAAATAATAAGTGATGTTGAGTTAAATGTATACGCTTTGAATTCAGCTGAAATAAATCAAAATCTTGCAGAAGACATTGTTTTGTTTAATTAAGGTACATTTACTGCAATTCAATTAGGATGTTTCACTGATACAAATGTTATTGTACAGAACGCATTATATTTTGTTTTAATTTCAATAGTCAATATGTAAAGGCCAACAGAAATTTCGTGGACATAGAAATGATGGACATAGACTGATGGTCAAGTGTCTAGCGTATTGCTATTTTTTTGGTATGAAACGAATATTTTTCTGTCCAGCGCAATGAACCTCTGTCCTGATGCTCACCAAAGGCGAATGAGCCCTGAGTTATTGAAAAGTGTGATATTTAACAATACAAATGAGAAAATAAAAATTGTTTTATTTTTTTTTTGTATTGAACTTTGTTGTCATTCGAGTTTCTGTCTGTTTAAGCCACAAATTGTACTCTGGCAGGTGATGAAGGTCATGACATTGTTTTCAGGAGATATTTTAAGGGTGCGTGCAAAATTTATATGCGTATGGTATGCAAGGGAACCCGGAAAACTCCCACCAGGTAGTCCAACTAAAGAGACTAGATGTTGAACATCCCAAATGCCATTGGGATTCCTCGTTTTTTGAAACAGTGTTTACAACAAAGCCATGTCATATATGTCAAATGAGAGAAAAGTATTAAAATTATCACAGGTTAGCTGACTATCAATGTGAGGTATTTCACACATAATGCCATGATAGACATCGAGTCTTTTTGTTGTGAAATCAATGACTCCACAAGCGTTATTCAAACCTGCATACACCTTCTTTTTAAAATCTGGATAAATAAAACCTATTTGCGTGATAACTGCATTAAGCTATTACGTTATTAATAATACTGTTATTTTCATAACGAAGGAAATGCAATCGTTACTATAACATATGATATTTATTGATATCATATAGGTATAAAAGATTATAAATAATATACATTATTATAATAAATGATATTAATGAGCTATTACACTCATATATTTCTCAGGTAAAAAAAACCTTAAAAAAACCTTAAATTTGGGGATCCAGTTTCATCTAAATCAGAGATGCGCAGATTCGTGGTAATAGCCACTTCTTACCTTCTCTATAATCACCGACTTGTTTCTCTTCGTTGAATTCTTTGAGAGTGATAATAGAGAATTGCGAAGAATAATTTCATTATAAGTTGAATAAATGTATAAAACTCTAAGCGACAATAAAGATTACATTACATTGCACATTGTTAGTGTCGTCCCATTGAATTTGCAAGTTAAACAAATACCTACCCATCTCTACTTGGCTTCCTCTGGATACTTAATGGTGTTTAGACCGAGCAGCTATGCTGAACATTTTATTATGCTAAAATGAAAAGGAGGAAACTATACTTGCTGATGCAAATAAAATTCTATTGTTTATCCTCGAGTTTAACTCAACGGATCTAGAACTAACATGGAATTTTTTCCTGGGGTCTCTTGAGAACACGCAATTACGGTTTCAACTTCTACTTACAAACAAACGAACGCATATAAAGACTCATTTGTTATAATAAAAACTTTTCGTTTTGTTAGTAATGAGAAAAGCAACGTAATGCGAATTTTTCAATTGCTTGCTTTTTTTTTTTTTTTCCAATTTGAATTGTTAGCCAAAACAAGATGCTGCAAATGGTAAATTGCGTTCCTCCACTTTTCAATCCAGAATATTACCAGCGAAGATATTATCATTGTTTTTCCTGTGCTGCTATTACATCATTATTATTTCACGTTATTTTAATGGTGTACTTGTATATGATTTTTAATCTTTAAAACGATGCTTTACTGGGTAAAACCTGTTGAACTGCTATACTAGATAATGCCCTGTTGAAGTGTTCTGAAAATAAAACGAAGTGCGTCATTAAAGAATAAAATTTTCATTACATTTTATAATTTTAATTCTGTCAATAAATAATATTATAACTAATAATACACAATGTAACGTATTTCTTTTTAATTTTCTGCTTTTATTCTAGTTATGAAGAAAATATTTCATTGCAGTAGTAGCTGATAGTTTTTTTTTTTCTGATGTGTAAATAATAAATATCATTTATTACAGAAATATATGATATTTACAAAAGTAACCTATATGATATGAATAAATATCATATATTGCAGTAAGAATTTTATTTACATCTTTATTAAAATAACAGTATTATTAACAACGTAAAAGACCAATGCAGCTATCATCCAAAGAAAGTTTTATTATCCAGGTTTATAAAAGGCAGATTTATTCAGCTTTGAATCCCACTTCGGGAGTCAAAGGAGGAGTCACTGCTTTCTTTCAAATAAAAATACAGAAAGGCGACTGTGACAATTTGTATGAAGCATCCCACATGGATAGTCAGATCGACTGTGAGAGTTTTACGGGTTTTTTTTTTTCCTCATCTGACATATAAATATTTGGCACTTACCCTTAAAATGCCCCCTGAAAACAATGTCCTTCCTCTCATCACATGTCAGTGTACAATTTAAGGCTTAAAATCAACCGTCAGAAATACACTCGAAGCAGACCAAAGTTCAATAAAAAATAATAATAAGGCAATTTCAATTTTTTTCTTTTGAATTATTATATCACACTTTTGCCCGACTCATGGCTCAGTGTCAACACGCGCCACTGGTGAGCATTAAGGCTGAGGTTCAATCCACTAGACAAAAAAAAAAAAAACACAGAAAAATGTTCAACTCACACCAAAAAAAAAAAAAAAAAAAAATAATAATAATACCGCTAATCACACGGCCATCAGGCACAAACTACATTCCTATGTTCATTAAATGTCTGTTGTCATTCACACTTTTACAATTTAATTTAAAACAAATTAAAAATACATTCTCTATAATAACAATTCTGTTAGTGAAATATCATCATTGGCTGGAAGTTAATGAATCTTAATTAAATAAACAATGCCTTATGATTTTAATTTACTCCAGTTAAATTCAAAACGTATACATTAAACTCGGCATCCCTTATTATTTTCAAATATAAAAATAAAAGTTGAATATAAAAAAATCCAATAAAATTTTCACTTTTAAAATTATCCAGTTGTTCAACCAAATATATAATAAATGTATGAATCCTTCCACGTTTCCAAATCTTATTCTGTTTAAAATGGTGCTTTTTTGTCGTCCGATTGGAATTTGCAAGTTAAATAAATACCTACCAATCTCTATTTAGCTTCCTACAGATACTTAATGGTGTTTAAACCGAGTAGTTATGCTGAAAACTTTATTATGCTAACGTAAAAAGGAGGCAACTATACGTTGCTGATGCAAATAAAATTCTATTGTTTATCCTCGAGTTTCCTCAACGGATCTGGAACTAACAGGGAAGTTTTTTTTTCTGGGGTCTCTTGAGACATGCAATTACGGTTTCAACTTCTACTTACAAACAAACGAACACATACAAAGACTCATTTGTTATAATAAAAACATTTCGTTTTGTTCAGTAATGAGGAAAGCAACGTTATGCGAAATTTTTCAAATGCTTGCATTTTTTTCTAATTTGAATTGTTAGCCAAAACAGGATGCTGCAAATGTAAATTGCTTTCCTCCAGTTTTCGATCCAGAATACTGAAAGTGAAGATTTTACCATGCTTTTTCTGTGCTGCTATTACATCATTATTGTTTCAAGTTATTTTAATGATGTGCATGTAATTGATTTTTAATCTTCAGAATGATGTTTTACTGTGTAAACCTTGTTGTACTGCTATAATGGATAATGCCCTGTGCAATGTAATGTAATCTTTATTGTCATTTATAGTTTTAAACATTTATTCAACTTATGAAGAAAATATTTCCTTCCAGTAAAAGCTAGCAGTAATAGAAAGAATTATTTTCGTCATAAGTAGAATAGATGTATCAAACTAATAAAGGCAAGAAAAATTACATTACAAATTATTAGTGATGATATTATTTATAAACAAAATAAAAATGCACAAATCTGATGATAATTTTATTCTTTAATGACACAATTCGTTTTATTTTCAGAACATTTCAACGGGGCATTATCCATTATAGCAGTTAAAAAGTGGTTATCCAGTAAAAAATCATTTTAAAGACTAAAAATCAAATACATGTGCATCATTAAAATAACGTGAAACAATAATGATGTAATAGCAGCACAGGAAAAAGAATGGTAAAATTTTCTTCGCTTGTAGTATTCTTGATCGAAAACTGGAGGAACGCAATTTACTTTTGCAAAATCTTGTTTTGGCTAACAATTCAAATTAGAAAAAAAAAATCAAGCAATTGAAAATTCGCATTACGTTGCTTTTCGCATTACTACACAAAACGAAAAGTTTTTATTATAGCAAATGAGTCTTTGTATGCGTTCATTTGTTTGTAAGTAGAAGTTGAAACCGTAATTGCGTGCTCTAAAGAGACCCCAGAAAAAAAAAAATTCCCTGTTAGTTCCAGATCCGTTGGGGAAACTCGAGGATAAACAATAGAATTTTATTTGCATCAGCAAGGTATAGTTGCCTCCTTTACATTTTAACATAATAAAATTTTCAACATAAATACACGGTCTGAACACCATTAAGTGTCTAGAAGAAGCCCAGTAGAGATTGGTAGGTATTTACTTAACTTGCAAATTCCAATAGGACGGTAAAAAGCTTCATTTTAAATAGAATAAGATTTGGAAGCGAGGAGGATTCACACATTTATTATATATTTGGTTGAACAACTAGATAATACTAGGAAAGAAACTTTTATTGGATTTTTTATATTCAGCATTAATTTTTTGTGTTTTAAAATAATAAAGGATAATGAGAATAATATATACGCTTTGAATTTAGCTGAAATAAATTAACATCATGCATAGCATCGTCTATTAAACTAATCTAATTAATTAAGATAATTTGCTACCAGCCATTGATGACATTGGGCCTATATATAATATTGGGACGATTGAACCTTCTCCCTAATGCTCATCAGCGGCGAGCGTTGCCACGGCGTCACGAGTCAGGCAAAAGGGTGATATAAAAATACACAGGAAAAAAAAAAAATTTAAATTGCTTTATTATTATTTTTTATTGAATTTCGGTGTACTGCGAGTTTTGCTGACAGGTGATTTAAATCACAAATTTTACTCTGGCAGGTGATGACATTGCTTTAAGGAATTATTTGATCGGTAAGAGCCAAATATTTATATGTATATAGTATTTAAGGAAACCCGGAAAACTCTCACTAAGTAGTAAAACAATAGAGCCAAGCTGTTGAACATCACAAATGTCATTTAGTCTTCTTGTCTTTTGAAACAGTGTCTACAACAAAGCGATTTCATAGATGTCAAATGAGAGAAAACTAGTAAAAACTTTCACAGACAACCTTACTATCGAGGCGAGACACTTCACACATATTGTCACAACAGTCATCGAGTCAATTTTGTTTATGAAAGAAATGACTGCGCGATCTGCATTCAAACCTGGATGAACCTTCCTTCTGAAACATATTTAAAAAAAGCTCCTTTGCATGACAGTTGCATTTGGCTATTACGTTATTAATAATACTGTTATTTTCATAAAGCTGTAAATAAATTCATTACTGCACTATATGATATTTATTGATATCATATTTGGGTAATATTGTGAATATCATATATTGCTGCAATAAATGATACTTATGAGCTCTTACACTCATATTTTTCTCAGGTAGAAAAAAAAAAAAACTATTAGCTGTTATTGCAATAAAATAGCTTCTTCATAAGTAGAATAAATGTATCAAACTAAAAATATTAAAAAAAATTACATTACATTGTACATTATTGGTGATAATATTATTTATTTAACAAAATAAAAACGTACAAATCCAATGATAATTTTATTCTTTAATGACACAATTCGTTTTATTTTCTGAGCACTTCAACAGGGCATTAACCAGTATAGAAGTTCAACAGGGTTTACCCAGTAAAATATCATATTAAAGGTTAAAAATCAAATACATGTACAGGATTAAAATAATGTGAAACAATAATGATGTAATAGCAGCGCAGGAAAAATAATGGTAAAATCTTCGCTTGTAGTATACTGTATCGAAAACTGGAGGAATGCAATTTACTTTTGCAGCATCTTGTTTTGCCTAACAATTTAAATTAGAAAAAAAAAAAAAATAAAATGCAAGCAATTGAAAAATTCGCATTATTCTCATTACTACACAACACGAAAAGTTTTTATTGTAACAATTGAGTCTTTGTATGCGTTCGTTTGTTTGTAAGTAGAAGTTGAAACCGTAATTGCGTGTTCTCAAGAGACCCCAGAAAAAAGTTCCCTGTTAGTTCCAGATCCGTTGAGGGAACTCGAGGATAAACAATAGAATTTTATTTGCATCAGCAAGATGTATAGTTGTCTCCTTTCATTTTAGCATAATAAATTTTCAGCATAACTGCTCTGTCTAAACATCATTAAGTATCCAGAGGAAGCCAAGTAGAGATTTGTAGGTATTTATTTAACTTGCAAATTCCAATGGGACAGCAAAAAGGCTTCATTTTAAATAGAACAAGATTTGGAAGCGAGGAGGATTCACACATTTATGATGTATTTGGTTGAACAACTAGATAGTTCAAGAAGCGAAAATTTTATTTTTTTTTTTTTATATTCAGCATTTGTATTGTTCTTGTTTGAAAATAATAAGGGTTGTTGAATTTATTGAGTACATTTTGAATGCAGCTGGAAAAATTTAAATCATACAGACCATAAACTACTCTATTTAATTAATATACATTAATTACAAGCCAATGAATATATTTCACTAATATAACTGTTATTATAGAGCATGCAATATAATTTGTTATAACTTCAATTGTAAAAGTGTAAATGGGCCCAGAAATTTAATGAACATATGAATGTAGATTAGTGTCTTGATGGTGGAGTAGTGCTATTGCTATTGATTTTTTTTAGTATGAGGTTAATAATTTCTTGCCTTTTTTTCTGTTCAGTGGATTGAACCTCAGCCCGAATGCTCACCAGAGGTGTACCTTGTCAAATGATCCACTAGACGGTCAGAAGTATGATATAACATTACAAATAAATAAATTGAAATTGCATTATTTTTTTTTTACTTTATTTTGCTTCGAGTTCCGCTGACAGGTCATTTAAGCCGCAAATTGTACACTGGCCAATTGGTGGGTGGGAGGATATTTATACTTCATATGGGGGAAAATTCTTAAAAATCTCATAGGATATTTGATTATTGTTATGAGAAGCTTCACACATATTGTCAAAATAGCCAAGGAATGTTTTTGTTTACGAAAGCATTAACGCCACAAGAGAGTACAAACTTGATTAAACTTTCCTTCTTAAATCTAGATAAACAAAAATATATTTAAATGATAGCTGCATTGGGCTATTACGTTATTAATTATACTATTATTTTAATTAAGATATAAATACAATAATTACAGTAATATAGGATATTTATTGTATCATATAGATAAAATCATTATGATTTCATATTTATTGATATCATACAGATTAAATCATTAGGGATATCATATTTAATTATATCATATATGTTAAATCATTATGGATATATTAATATTATAAAAATCATATATTACCATGATAAATGATATTTAGCTGATAAACGATAGCTATTACACTCATATTTTCTCATGTAGAAAAAAAACTATAACCTACTATTGCAATGAAATATTTTTCCATAAGTAAAATAAATGTATAAAACTAAGAAAATAATAAAAATTACATACATTGCAAATTAATTAGTTATAATATTATTGATTAACAAAATAAAATGTACACAATTGATGAAAATTTCATTCTTTAATGTCAAAATTCGTTTTATTTTCAGAATACTTCAACAGGCATTATCCATTATGGTAGTTCCACAGGGTTTACCCTGTAAAACATCATTTTAAAGATTAAAAATCAAATACATGTTTATCATTAAAATAACGTGGAACAATAATGATGTAATAGCAGCACAGGGAAAAGAATGGTAAAATCTTCACTGGTAGTATTCTGGATCGAAATTTGAGCAAGACAATTTACTTTTGCAGCATCTTGTTTTGTCTAACAATTCAAATTAGAAAAAAATGAAAGCAATTGAAGAACGAATTACGTTGCTATTCTCAAACACCAAACAAAAAGTTTTTATTATAACAAATGAGTCTTTGTATGCATTCATTTGTTTGTAAGTAGAAGTTGAAACCGTAATTGCGTGTTTTCAAGAGACACCAGAAAAAAAATTCTCTGTTAGTTCCAGATCCGTTGAGGGAACTCGAGGATTAACAATAGAATTTTATTTGCATCAGCAAGGTATAGTTGCCTCCTTTTATTTTAACATAATAAAATTTTCAGCATGACTGCTCTGTCTAAACACCATTAAGTATCTAGGGAAGTCAAGTAGAGATGGGTAGGTATTTATTTAACTTGCAAATGGGACAACAAAAAGACAACATTTATACAGAAAACATTTTATACAGAACAAACAAACATTTTTTTATACAGAACAAGGTTTGGAAGCTAAGATGATTCCTACCATTTATTATATATTTGGTTGAAGAACCAGTTAATTCCAGAAGTTAAAAATTTTATTCGATTTTTTTTTAATATTCAGCATTTATTTTATTTTGTTTGAAAATAGTAAGGAATGTTAAGTTAAATGTATACGCTTTAATTTGAGCTCGAATAAATTACATCATACGGAACACATATTCTGTTTAACTAAGATGCAAGCCAGTGATAATATTTCATTAATATATTGTTATAATATATGATTATCATTATATCTGTTATTATATGTAATAGATAATAGTAATAGTATGCGGTAATAGATTATTTTCTTTTATTTTAATTTCAATTTTTCCCTTCTAATGCAGCTGGCAAAATAGACCGGGATCTTCGCCATAAGGGCTGCACCGATGTTACTCACTTTGTATTACCCAGGGGCGCGTGTAACTTGATGGTAAGCCATGGACGCGGAGTAACAATGCCCCCGCAGCTCTCTACGATCCTATTAGTACCGGGACCTACGGCTTAAAGTGGATTCGAACCACTACAAACACCCATGGCAAAGCCGGGATATGAACCCGATACCTATGGTACCGAACACCAGAGCTAATTTCAATTGTAAAAGTGTAAATTGCAACAGAAATTTAATGAACATAAGAATGTAGATTTTGTCTTATGGCCGAGGGACTAGCGCTATTGTTATTTTTTTTTTCGTATCAGTTGAAGATTTTCCCGTCTTTTTCTGTCCAGCGGAATGAACCGAATGAACCTAATGCTCAACCTGATGCGTGCGTTGCCGCTGAGCCTCGAGTTGGGAAAATGTGTGATATAACATTGCCCATGAATAAATTGAAATTGCATTATTGTTAGTTTTTATTGAACTTTTTGTGCTTTGAGTTTCGCTGACAAGTGATTTAAGTTGCAAATTGTACACTGACAATCGGCGAGAGTGATGACATTGTTTCATTTGTACATTTAAGAGTAAGTGCCAAATATTTTTTAAGTCATATGGGACAAAATCCTTAAATATCTCATAGGATATTTAACTATTGATAGAAGAAGCTTCACATATATTGTCACAGTAGCCAACGAGCCTTTTTGATTAGGAAAGCATGAACTCCACAAGCGGCCTTCAAACCTGCATAAACAAACCTTCTTCGCATGTTAGCTGCATTGGGATATTAGGTTATTACTAATACTTTTATTTTCATAAAGATGTAAATAAAATCATTACTGTAATATATGATATTTATTGATATATTGTAGATTCAACCTTTATGGATTTCATATTTATTGATATCATACAGATTTAATGATTATTGATATCATATATATTATTATTATAAATATCATATATTACGGCAATAAATTATATTTATAAGCCATTATACTCAAATTTGTCTCAGTAATGGTAATAAAAACTAAGTAAAGCAAAAACTAAAAAAAAAAATCTAAGTAATAAAAACTAAGTAATTTAGCATAATAAAATTTTCAGCATAACTACTCGGTCTAAACATCATTAAGTATCTAGAGGAAGCCAAGTAGAGATTGGTAGGTATTTATTTAACTTGCAAATTTCGATTCGATATCAAAAAGCTTCATTTTAAATAGAATAAGATTTGGAAGCCAGGGATGATTCATACATTTATTATACATTTGGTTGAACAACTAGGTAATTTTATAAGTGAAAATTTTATTGAATTTTTTTAATGAGGATAATATATATATATGCTTCGAATTCAGCTGGAAAAATTAAAATCATACAGAACACATAGTTTATTTAATTAATATATATTTACTGACACCCAATGATGTTATTTCACTGTCAATATAGAGAATATATAAATTTTGTTTGAATTTAAATTGTAAAATGTAAAGGGCAACAGAAATTTAATGTAGTTTGGGCCAGATGGTCTAGTGACTACAGGTATTGTTATTATTTTTTTTGTATGAGTTGAATATTTTCTCTGTTATTTTGTCCAGCGGATTGAACGTCAGCCATAATGTTCAGGAGCAGCTCACCTTGTCAAATGAGCTACGAGTCGGCCAAACGTGTGATACAACATTAGACCTGAAAAAATTGAAATTGCATTATTATTATTTTTATTGAACTTTGGTGTACTTCGAGTTTACCCGATGGATGATTTAAGCTACAAATTTTACACTGAGAAGTGTTGAGAGGGTGGAAATTGTTTTTAGGGGGCTACTTAAGAGGAGCTTCCAAATATTTATATGTTATATAAGAGAAAACCCTTAAAAACTCTCAAAGGTTACCTGATTATCGATGTGAGGCGCTTCACACATATTGTCACAGTTGCCACCGAATTCATTTGTTTAGAGCAGCCTGATGGCCAACTGGAGTTTGGTACCTCAGGCTTCAGGTTCGAATCCTGGAGGTGGCTTTGTTGTTTGGTAGTGGTTCATAATCTACGTCAAACTGTAGGTCAACGTCTAATTAGCCTAAAGTGTGCATAAAATGTCCGTAGAGGACAAACCAAACCTTTGATTTATGAAAGAAATGACACCACAAGTGAGATTCAAACCTGGATAAACAAACCGTGATAGATACATCTGCTATTACATTATTAATAATATATTTATTTTCATAAAGCTGTAAATAAAATCATTACTGCACTACACTCATAATACTCTCAAGTAGAAAAAAAATAATGGCTATTATTGCAATGAGATATTTTTTCCTAAATGTAGGAAACTAAAAAAAAAAAAACAATTAAAATTACAATGTATATTATTAGTGATTACATTGTATATTATTAGTGATCATATTATTCATTAACGAAAAAAAATGTACACATCGGATAATAATTTTATTCTTTAATGATACAATTCGTTTATTTCCGGAACACTTCAACAGGGCATTATCCAGCATAGCACTTCAACAGGGTATCATTTTTAAAGACTAAAAATCAAATACATGTGCATCATTAAAATAACATGAAACAATAATGATGTAATAGCGGCACAGGAAAAAGAATGGTAAAATTTTCTTCGCTTGTAGTATTCTGGTTCGAATACTGGAGGAATGCAGTTTACTTTTTGTAGCTTCTTGTTTTGGCTAACAATTCAAATTAGAAAAAAATGCAAGTAATTGAAAAATTCGCATTACGTTGCTTTTCTCATTACTACACAAAACGAAAAGTTTTTATTATAACAAATGAGTCTTTGTATGCGTTCATTTGTTTGTAAGTAGAAGTTGAAACAGTAATTGCGTGTTCTCAAGAGACCCCAGAAAAAAAAAATTCTCTGTTAGTTCCAGATCCGTTAAGGGAACTCGAGGATAAACAATGGAATATTATTTGCATCAGCAAGGTTTATAGTCTCCTCCTTTTCATTTTAGCACAATAAAATGTTCAGCATAATTGCTCGGTCGAAACACCATTATGTATCTGGAGGAAGCCAAGTAGAGATTGGTAGGTATTTATTTAACTTGAAAATTCAGATGGGACGGTAAAAAGGCTTCATTTTAAATAGAATAACATTTGGAAGCGAGGTTGATTCATACATTTATTATATATTTGGTTGAACAACTAGATAATACTAAAGGTGAAAATTTTATTGGATTTTTTTATATTCAGCATTTATTTGTTTTTCTTTGAAAACTGTAAGGGATACTGAGTTTAATAAATACGCTTTGTATTCAACTGAAATAAATTAAAATCATACAGAAGACATAGATAATTTAATTAACATACATATTATAAACAAACCTACCTAGCATGATAACAGCATTGGGTTATTACGTTATTAATAATATTGTTATTTTCATAAAGATGTAATTAAAATCATTAATGTAATATATGATATTTATTGATATCATATACGTTAATATTATAAATATAAATAATTGCAAAAAGTGAGAATTCTACATTGCTGGATTTTCGATGAAGAGCAAAATAAGTCTTCAAAAACGTGAACTAAAAAAGGTATCTATACAATAAAGTTTTGTAATCATAAGTAAAATATTTTGGGTTTGTTTGTTTTGGGCATCTCAATTCACCCAAATCCTCAAATGCTTTTAACTTTTGTCTAAATTAGGTAGATTGTTACGGTATTCTAAATAGCAGCAAATCAAAGATGATTAATGAGTAGTATTTGAAAGAAAGCGAGAAAAAAAAACAATAAAGGAAAATAGACCACTTATTATTAATACTATTCTTCATTTGTGCATTTTATTAAAACATATTATAATTAAAAAAAACATGTTATAAATGTTTTGTTATTATAACATGTTGTTGCAAGTTATATAACAAAATTAGCTAAATAATGACATTTAAGTTACTGATTTGCTTGAAATTACATTTACTTTTTTTTTGTTTAAATATTTTAATTCGGTTAAAAAAAAAATTTAAATACAATAAATTTTAATAATTTAATTTAACTATTTTTAATTAGAATCATATGAATTGGAGTCTTTGTAAATTTTCAATTATTTAATTTGTTTGATAGTTTATTTTTTCATATAAACAATGCCAAATATTATTATGAGATACCAAGTTCATTACTATTTTACGTCAATGGTTTAATAATTTTTAAAGTAAAAATATATATTTATTTTAAATTGAAGTAATAACGATATATATTATAATTAATATAAAATAGTTAAATGGTCATAAAATGTTTCTCGTAAAAAGTCATTAATTAAACTACATCAAAAGAACGAATACATAGTTTAATAAAAAATTTTTTTTTTCCGGGAATTAGATTAATTTAAATTGAATTCTTTATAAAGTTTCAATAATGTTATTTGCATAATAATTTTTATTTTCATATAACCAATGTCAAATATTATTCTGTATAGTATATTAGGAGATATCAAGTTTATTAATATTTTTCATCAATGATTTAATAATTTTTAAGGTAAAATAATATTTAATTTAAGTGTGCATAATAAAGATATTTATTATAAATATAAAATAATTAAACGATTATAAAATGTTTCAGTTAAAAAGTCGTAAATTAAATATACCTCAAAAGAAGCCAATACACAGTTTACTAAAAAAAGTTTTATCCGGGAAGTAGAATAATTTAAATTGTATTTTTTATAAAGTTTTAATAATGTTATTTGTAAGATAATTTTTATTTTCATATAAACAAATATTATGTAGTCAAATATTACTCTCAAAAATATATAGTCAAATATTACTCTGTATAGTATATTAGGAGACACCAAGTTTATTAATAATTTTCATCAATGGTTTAATAATATTTATGGTAAAAATATATATTTATTTTAAATTTATGTAATAACGACATTTATTATAATTAAGTGGTCATAAAATGTTTCTCTTAAAAAGTCATGAATTAAATGTACCTCTAAAGAAAAGAATACATAGTTTAATAAAAAAAAGGGAATCATCTTGCTTCTTTTCGTATAAATGCTGTCATATTTTATCTACTTACACAATTATTAAAAGAAAAAATATTCAAAAACCTTTTTGCAAGGTAAAATCCACATAACTAGCCACACGAAATGAATTTAAGAGATACATCTTTAATAACTCATAAGAATTAAAACTGGAAAAGAAACGAAAGCCACTTATTAGCAATTGTAGGCTCATAAAATGTCAAAAACGTGCACTCTTTTTAGCTCGTTTCTTTAACCTTAAAGAGGAACAAGTTAATGAAATTACCTCGTCTTTTAATTTTTTCCATGCTCCCCCTCTTTTTTTTTTTTTTTTTTTTTTTTTGTTTCATTATGTTTTAGAGACACTCCACTTCTGTCGAGATTTTTCTATTCGTTCCGTTCCACCCTCCCCTTGCACACAAAGTGAAAAATAATTTGATTACGAATACTTACTTTTCTCTCCCACTACTCCACTTTTCTCTCTTTTCTCACTGGAAACGAAACGCCGTTTCTTTTATTCTCTGCTGTCTTTTGTTTTTTCCCCTCTGTTCCGAGATAGTCTATCTGCGCTTAGGCAGAGAACAAATGAGGTTATACATTCGTGAATATGAGGATCACGCAAAAAGGCGATGAAGCATCTGCTGCTTTCGCATTCCGGCACAAAAATTCTTGATTTCGGAGGAAAATGGTATTCGAAACCTTGTCTGTCTTTCTGTTGAATGCTTTCCTACCTTTGTCTGTTGAACAGCTTTCTGTCTTTTATGATTACGTCTCCGTCATTTCAGCAATATATTTGAAATACAATTTTTTTACTGAAAATTAAGAAATTTTTTTAAATATGTACGTAATTATAAAAGATGTAAATAACTGATCTGTATTTAATTTGAACGCTATAGTTATAATTATGTCTCTGTCTTTTGTTAAATATATTTGTGATACAAATTTTTCACCGAAAATTGTGAAAATTTCTTGAAATATGGTAATTTGCTGAACCTAAACTGATCTGTCTTTCTGTTAAATTGTTAAAATCTGTTCCTATCTTGTTCTCTTTTGTCTGCAGAACACCTTTCTATATTGTATGATTATGCCTCTGTCTTTTGAACAACATGTTTGCAATAAAATTTTCTGTTGAAAAATTATAAAAATGTAAGAAAATTTCTTAGAATAGTCACGTAATTTCGAAACCTTAATTAATTTGTCTTTCTGTTGAATAATATATTTGAGAATATATTCTGTTGGAGAATATATTTGAGATACAATTTTTCTATAAAATTATGAAAAATGAAAATGTCTTGAAATATGTACATAATTGATGAACCTTAATTGATCTTTCTGTTGAATATTTTTCTACCTTGTTATCCTTTTTCAATTGAAACCTTTCAAATTTTATAATTATGTCCCTGTCTTTGGAACAATATATTTGTGATACAATTTCTTTACTGAAAATTATGAAAAATTATTGAAATATGTACGTAATTGTTCAACTATAATTGATTTTTTTCGAAATTTAATTGATCTGTCTTTCGTGGAAATCTTTCCTGACTTGTTCATCTTTGACTGCTGCAATTTTGCTTTGTCTGTGAAAATTGTATCCGCATATCTGCAATACAATATTTTTACTGATAATATTGCTATGGAAAATTCTTGAATTATGTTCGTAATTGTTCAATTTTAATTAATTAAAATTCTCCATTAACTACTAGTCAATATTATGTAGTTTCTCGTTTACTGAAATATTTCAATTTTAGGAGTTTATAACAAAATTCTGGTGAATGATGAGAGATACAAGATCATACAATAAATTATGATGATACAAAATGAATGATAGAAGAAATGAAGATAGATTTACTTCGAAGAGGTATAACTTATTTAAATTTTTAATCATATGTGTTTGGAAGTATCACGATTTAGAAGTCTACAATGTCGAGACAGCTATCAGTAACATAATCTTGAACCTTAATAAATTAAACTGTAAATGAGTGGTTAAATCTACTCACTTTTAAGATTGACCTTGGTTTGATTTCATGAAATAAAAGTTATTGGCTTCAGTTATCCTAATGTGTTGAAAATAAACTTTTAAATAGCCTACATGAATGTTGAAATTTTTTTTAATTTAGTAATATCTTGGTTAAGAATTTCATAAAACGTTTTTTTTAAAACACTACCATAAGAAAATACTATGACAGCAATATCTTGTTTAAAAAATGTTGAAAGGAAATACATCTTAAAGATGTTTTTCATTTAATAAAGTAAAATTTTACAATAACAATTTTTGTGTGTTTGCATGGGTTTTATATATTAAGGGCTTATATCAAGAAGTTCAATAAATTCTTAGAATTTCCCAACTTGTTATTCTTCGAAATGTGAACATCGAAATCCCTATTAAAATTGATCACTTCAAAAGAAAATTAAACGATATTTCAAATTCAAAATACTGTTCAATGTAAAAATAAAACGAAAAGACATTCGTATAAAATTTTGGAATTTGAGTTATCATATTTCAAAGTTTGAAATTGTTATAAAAATGCAGGTAATCAGAAAATGCATTTCGAAACGGCTGTTTCCAATTATTTTAATGTTTGTAAATAACTATAAAATGTCTGCATTTTAATGTCTATCTTTTAAAATGTCAAAGTATCTATAAATATTTAAAGCAAGAAATATTTTTAATATCGGAAAATATTTCGTAAAATTTGTAAAGGGTGAATTTGCATCTAGTGATTTTAATATATGCAACTCTATAAGAAATTTGTCGTTGTTTGTTTTTCTATTTATTTTGGTTATTTTTGTTTATATGAAATTGTGTATTTAAGAGAAGATTTTTGTTGTTGTTTAATGAATAGAATTTCGACCTCTTCCAATGTTCACTTAAAATCTCTTTTAAATTCACAGTTACCCAGAGTAGGGCACAGCTATATGCCATATGCCGTTACAAATTAAAAAGAACACCTCCCTCTGTCGTATCTAGAAATTCATCTTTTCTTCCTGTTTCGTTGAACTAAAGATAAGGACTTTCTGGTTAGTATATTTATCGAGTCCTTCCCCATGTTATACAAGATAACTTTCGGAAAGCTTTCCATGAAGGATTTCAAATCAAGCCCCGTATTTCACCAGGCCCAACGGGATATTCACCTGCCTACTCCATCTCTTCATTTTATTTAAAATATAATTGAATAAATTAGCAAATCTCTTTAAATTTCACGTAATCCTCCACATCACCCCGAATTTTCAAGTAAGATATCTTATAAATTCATGGTTACCCATAGGTTGAAAGCTGTTACATTACATCAGCAGTATGTCATTACAAATTAGAAAGAACACTTCGATCGCATCAGGAAATTCACCTTTTGTCCTATTTCATTGAACAAAAGGGAAGGACTTTTTGGCTTACAAAATTTATCAAGTTCTTCCCTATGGTATACAGGACAGGAAAGTTTTCCTTTTGGGATTTCAAATCAAGTCCTAAATATCCGAAAGCCCAACGGGACTTTTTAGCACGCATTGAGGATTGGAAAAAATGTTGGTATAAGTGCATTGTGATTGCAGGAGATTAATGTGAAGGCGCTGAAATAAATTTGGAAAAACAAATAGAGTTTTGAAATAAAAATTATTGGTCTCACTTTTTGGGCACAGTAGTATATATTATAGATAAATAATAATAATAGTTTCATTTCACTACCAAATGCGGCTTTATTCTTATCTAAAAAGAAATGCACTAAATAATTCCTGTATTCGTTTTTAAATTTCTAGATGCAACAAAATAATATATATACGTATATGTATATTGTTACGACTCGACCTATATTAGTGGACCTATAAGGGCTTCAAGAAGAGGGCCCCTTTCAGGTTCATGGGAACACTTTTATTTTCATTTAACTTTTTAGTAATAAACCAGAGCTCTGCACACACACACACACACACACACACACACACACACACACACACACACACACACACACGATTAATTTGATTCACAAGGGCAGTTCACTCCAAAGTCGGAGATTTTCGGAGTTCTCGAGTCTACGAGATGCAGTGAAGAGAAGTGAAGATTGAAGAGAGATGCTTCACACATATTGTCACAGTATTCATCGAGTCCTTTTGTTTAGCGGCGGCCTGATGGCCCATTGGCTAGCGTTCTGTCCTTTGGTACCACAAGCTTTAGGTTCGAATCCTGGTGGTGGCGGAGATGTTTGCTAGTGATTTAGAATCCCCATTAAACTGTAGGTTCGGACTAATTAGACTTAAAGTGTGCACAAAATGACCTTAGAGTGACAAACCAAATTTTTGCTTATGAAAGCAATGATTCTACAAGCGGGATTCACACCTGGATACACCTTCCTTCTAAAACCTGGATAAACAAATCATCCTTGCATGATAGCTGCATTAGGCTATTACGTTATTAATAATGCTGCTATATTCATAATAATATATCTAAAATCATTGCTGTAAAGCACTCATATTTTTCCCAGGTTTAACGGAAAAGAACTATCAGCTGTTATTGTAATAAAATTGCCTCTTAATAAGTAGAAAAAAATGTATAAAACTAAAATTACATTACGTTGCACATTGTTAGTGATAATCTTATTCATAAACAAAATAAAAATGTACACATCTGATGACAATTTTATTCTTTAATGACATAATTCGTTTTATGTTCAGAACACTTCAACAGGGCATTATCCATTATAGCAGTTCAAGTGGGTTTATCCAGTAAAACATCATTTTAAACATTAAAAATCAAATACATGTACATCATTAAAATAACGTGAAACAATAATAATGTAATAGCAGCACAGGAAAGAGAATGGTAAAATTTTCTTCCCTTGTAGTATTCTGGATCGAAAACTTGAGGAATGCAATTTACTTTTGCAGCATCTTGTTTTGGCTAACAATTCAAATTGGAAAAAAAAATGCAAGCAATTGAAAAATTCGCATTACGTTGCTTTCCTCATTACTGAGCAAAACGAAATGTTTTTATTGTAACAAATGAGTCTTTGTATGTGTTCGTTTGTTTGTAAGTAGAAGTTGAAACCGTAATTGCGTGTTCTCAAGAGACCCCAGAGAAAAAAATTCTCTGTTAGTTCCAGATCCATTGAGGAAACTCGTGGATAAACAATAGAATTTTATTTGCATCAGCAACGTATAGTTGCCTCCTTTTCATGTTAGCATAATAAAGTTTTCAGCATAACTACTCGGTTTAAACACCATTAAGTATCTGTAGGAAGCTAAGTAGAGATTGGTAGGTATTTATTTTACTTGCAAATTTCAATCGGACGACAAAAAGCACCATTTTAAACAGAATAAGATTTGGAAACGTGGAAGAATTCATACATGTATTATATATTTGGTTGAACAACTGGATAATTTTAAAAGTGAAAATTTTATTGGATTTTTTTTTATATTCAACATTTAGTTTTTTTTTTTTTTTAAAATAATAAGGAGGCTGAGTTTAATGTATACTTTTTGAATTTAACTGGAATAAATTAAAATCAGACAGAAGACATTGTTTATTTATTTAAGATTTACTGCCAGCATTTACTACCAGCCAATGATGATATTTCACTAACAGAATTGTTATTATAGAGAATGTATTTTAATTTGTTTTAATTTAAATTGTAAAATTTTTTGTCTATTGGTTTGATCCTCAGTCCTAATACTCACCAGTGGCGCGAGTTGACTCTGAGCCATGAGTCGGGCAAAAGTGTGATATAATAATGCAAAAGAAAAATTGAAATTGCAATATTATTATTTTTTTTATTGAACATTGGTTGGCTTCGTGTGTTTCTGACGGTTGATTTAAGCCTTAAATTGTACACTGACATGTGATGAGAGGAAGGACATTGTTTTCAGGGGGCATTTTAAGGTTAAGTGCCAAATATTTATATGTCAGATGAGAAAAAAAAACCCGTAAAACTCTCACAGTCTATCTGACTATCCATGTGGGATGCTTCACACATATTGTCCCAGTAGGCTTTGTGTATTTTTGTTTATGAAAGCAGTGACTCCCAAGCGGGATTCAAAGCTGAATAAATCTTCCTTCTAAAACCTGGATAAAAAACTTTCTTTGCATGATAGCTGCATTGGTCTTTTACGTTATTAATAATACTGTTATCTTCATAAAGATTTAAATAAAATTCTTACTGCAATATATGATATTTATTGATATCATGTAGGTTAATTTTATAAATATCATATATTTCCGTAATAAATGATATTTGTGAGCTATTACACTCATAGTTTTCTCAAGTAGAAAAAAAAAACTTTCAGCTACTATTGCAATGAAATATTTTCTTCATAAGTAGAATAAAAGTAGAAAATTAAAAAGAAATACGTTACATTGTATATTGTTATAATAACAGAATAGAAATGTACAAATCTGATGAAAATTTTATTCTTTAATGACACGATTCATTTTATTCTCAGAACACTTCAACAGGGCATTATACATCATAAAGGGGTTACCCAGTAAAATAACATTTTAAAGATCAAAAATCAAATACATGAACATCATTAAAATAACGTGAAACAATAATAATGTAATAGCAGCACAGGAAAAAAGAACGGTAAAATCTTCGCTTGCAGTATTCTGGATCGAAAACTGGAGGAAGAGAATTTACATTTGCAGCATCTTGTTTTGGCTAACAATTCAAAGTAGAAAAAAATAAAATGCGAGCAATTGAAAAATTCGCATTACGTTGCTTTTCTCATTACTACACAAAACGAAAAAGTTTTTATTATAACAAATGAGTCTTTGTATGCGTTCATTTGTTTGTAAGTAGAAGTTGAAACCGTAATTGCGTCTTCTCAAAAGACCTCAGGAAAAAAAGTTCTCTGTTAGTTCCGGATTCGTTGAGGGAACTCGAGGATAAATAATAGAATTTTATTTGCATCAGCATTGTATAGTCGCCTAATTTTCATTTTAGCATAATAAAATTTTCAGCATAACTGCTCGATCTAAACACCATTAAGCATCTCGTGGAAGCCAAGTAGAGATTGGTAGGTATTTATTTAAATTGCAAATTCCAGTGGGACGACAAAAAACTTCATTTTAACAGAATAAGATTCAGAAGAGAGGATGATTCATATATTTATTATATATTTGGTTGAACAACTAGATAATTCTAGTTTTAATCTATTTTTTTTTCATATTCAGTGTTTAGTTTTTGTTTGAAAATAATAAGATATGTTGTGTTAAATGTATACACTTTGAATTCAGCTGAAATAAATTATAAACGTACAGAAATACCTTAATTGAGATATATTTACTACCAGCCAATGATGATATTTCACTAATATAACTGTTAGTATTGTATATATTAATATAATATATTATTTTAATTATATCTGCTATTATATGTATATATGTTTATAATAAATTATAATATATTATTGTAATATAACTGTTTATTGTAGATTATTATATTTTAATTTGTTTTAATTTAAATTGTAAAAGTGTAAATGGCAAAAGTAATTTAATGAACATAAGAATGGAGATTGAGTAAAAAAAAATAATAAATAATAAAAATAGCCGAGTAACTAGCGTTCTGGTACTCAGTGCCACAAGTTTCGGTTCGAGTTCCGGTGGTGCGGTGGATGTTGGATGCAGCCATGGAAGTGCCATGGATGTAGTGGTTCGGAATCCAGTTTAAACCATAGGTCCCTATCTAATATGACTGTAGAATATTGGACGTAGGGCTGGCAACTCTTCTCCATAAAAAAATAACTACTGTCCCGAAATTTGTCATTAGGCAGACGGCCTTGGCACACCATGGTGTTGTTGTGCCAATGAAGATTTTGTTTTGACTTATCTCTCTACTGTCATTTTGTGTGCACTTTAGGCTTATTAGACACTAACAAAAATTCTTACTAACGCCAGGATTCGAACCTGAAGCTTGTGGTACCGAAGGAAAGAGCGCTATCCAATTCGACATCATGCCTCTACGAAGCAGGAGAATGTAGATTATTTTTAGAAGTGTATTATTTTTCATAAACAGTTATTATTTTTCGTTTTAATTCTATTGGTGAGCTACTTTTATTGTTTATTACCTTCATATAATAGAATGTAAACAGTTTTTATACATATGGAAAATTACAATACAGGTATAAGTCGATATATCAAAAAAGTAGATTATTCAATAAAAAGTGATGCATGAAATTCAAGTATGATAATGCAAACAGTGAAGCTACAGTTTGAATGTGCCATCCTCAAACAGCTTCAATGTAATCACAGCAACAATGAAATCTTCGCAGTGAAAGGGAGACAAGAAATCTGAAATAATCAATGACATACGGAAGGATTTTGATACATCGTTTGTGGGAAGAAGTGCGATGGAAGGCCATTAGAGTCTGGCCAAAATAAGACAGATGGCTAAACTTGAGTCCTTTTATGGTTCATAGACTTCAGCAACAATTTCAAGCCTTAAAAAATATAAATTCGGCATCCAGGATGGTCAAAAGTGAACAGCACAAGTATATTTGCAGTTAGGAGCCAGAAAGGATTAGAATTTCTAACTCAACTTTCTGAAGCTGGAAAGATGGTGGTAGTTTAATAATCAATGGAGATTTTTGTATGGGAGGTGACAAGCTAATAGCATGCCGTATATTTTGCATGACAAGGAATCATTTGATGTGAACTCATCAACATATACAGAGGGTTCAGATCGATCTTTTCACAGGTAAGTCCTGAAGGTTAAGCTTGAGAAGTGATAGACATAGTGGTTTTGAATGACGGTGAAACTCTTTATCATCCATAAAACATCGGTGGAAAACAATTCATGAGAAGAGAGCACGTATTTGTGAGTGGGTGTTTTTCTACGGAAGTGCATAAGTGTCTTGCAGAGGTAGCTAGGTTGCATTATGGGAGTGTTTCGGGTTTCTTTTATGCGACCCAAACGACGACTAGATTCCTTTCGGAAGGCAATGTGCTTCCTTTATTGCTCGCCCTGGGTATACATCAGCGAAACACGAAGTTCTCTAACGTACAACAACAAAATAAAATAAAACAAGTAACATAAAAAAAAAAATTAAGTCAATTCCTACTTTTTTTCACTATATTGCATAAAGTCCTTTATAAATAATTTTCATTCATTTTTTTTAGGTTAGAAAAAAATTCTCTCTTTCTCACATACACACTTTCCATCTTTCTCACTAATTTATTCACATGTTTCATTTCCCAGTTTGTTCCCTCCTTGAATCAGACTAGAACCCAGAATGAAATAAGAACCTGAAAAAAAAGAATTTTTTTCCAGCGATCTATCTACACGCTTCGCCACTGACGGTATCTATTCCTAAATTTGTATCCTGCTAAATATCTTATATAAGATAAATTTTTTTCTCCCATATAAAACTAAAATTAATTAATTAAATTTAATAAATGAATTAATATTTGAAAACTGTATTAACATCAAGTGTCATCCACTACAAGTTTTAAAAAAATGTATTTGAACTTGAGTGGATGAATAAAAAGTATTTTATTAGCTATTGAAAATTTGAACAAGATATATACAGGGAGAGTGTGAGCTAATAGGAATTGATAAAATATGACCACGACAGGCAAGAGGAGAGAATCACGAAAGAATTTAGTGCATAGAGTCGCCAGCTTGATATAGGAACCTAAATTACAGTGAGAATGCGTTGTTATATCTAAAAAGTTTATTTATAATGCAAAAGAGTTTTTACACATTACAAAGTGATATCCAGTGATAAATATTTGTAAATATTTGAATGAAATTCATATTCGAAGTTTACAAACGTAGAAGTTAAAAAAAGTGTATGGAAAATTGCACATAACATAACATTTCAACACAAAATACTGTATATTTAATATTCCTTAACATTCATTCATAAAATACTGTAGATTAACTGTATATAATACTGTATATTACAGTATATTGATATTCTGTATTAATATTCTATATATAATACTAGAAGACCTGGCCACCAGTTGCTGTGGCTTTCTTGTATTTCGTTCAATTATTAGATACTATAATTGGTATTGTTAAGGAAGTGATTGGTAAAGAATGATGAAAAGATCAAATTAAGTTTCAACGAATAGAAAATGTTTAATTTTTATTAATTTAATGAATGAGGTAGATAATGTTGATTTTAAGACTGTTTTATAATTATTTTACGTAATATAATTCTTAATAATCATTACTTTCATTTAACTAAGAACTATAAACTATTTCTTGATAGTCTGTCTTTCGTCGAAATAAATTTTAATGGTTTTCGAACACGTGAGCATGCAACATACAGCTGCCCATGGGAGAAACAATTCTGAGGTTAGATTTTTTTGGAGGTTATTTACTGAAAATGATAATTGAAAAAATACAATACAATTAAAATAAAATCGGGATATAATAAGAAAAGACTTTAAAAAAATTCACAATAAAATACAAATGCAAACGATCGTTTAAGGTACACGAACACCTTCGAAGGAATTGTTTTGAAATTTTTTATCTTTGTACACATTTTTGGATTGAATGTATCTAAAAACTAATGATTTCACATAAAAAAATTTCATTATTATTTTTTAAAATTTTTATAAACTAAAATAAGGGTAAAAATGGCCAAAAATTGATACTGTTACAAAACCAGAAATCAAATCAATATTTTTAAATTTCTAAGTTTGTATTTGTTTGTACTAACATTTTACAGTGAATAGACCTCTGGTAAATTTATATCTTTTTATTATTTATTATTTTGTGCTAGTTTAAATGCTGTCGACACAAAAATTCTTCCAAAATTTGCATGTAATTCCAAGTTTAACAATTGAAATAAAAATATTTATGTAGCTATAATCATTTCAGAGGTTCTATTCCCTGTAAATATTTATGAAAAACATAAATACAAAGTTTTGTAGCATTTGGATCAAAATTACTTGTGTTATGGTGTTTCACATGAAAACAAAAAGCATAAAAATTCATTCTGAGAAAAAGCTAAAAACAACTTTTAATTAGATATATTACTTTTAAAAATGTTGTAAATATATTAAAATGCCATTGAATTATCAAGTTCATAGTCTTATTTATTAAAAAATATAGTTTTGTTTTTCCTTAAAGATGTAAATATTTTCTGAGCTTTGTTTTGAAAAAGTTAAAATTTGCTCGACAAACTTTTTTTTTACAACTTCCTGCTATTTGCAAAGGCTTTTTAATATGAAATGACCTGAATTTAAAATATTTAGCTTTTTGCAAGTGTTTTGATTAAATATATTCAAAACCTTTGAATTTCACATAAAAATATCAACGTTGACTATTCTTTATAAAATATGGATAAACATTGCAGAAATGTGATATTGTTGCAAAATTTTATAATTCAAAAATAAATAAAACATGAATAGTTTTTTTTCCTTTGCAAGCATTTTTATGCTGGAAATATCCTTATGCAGGTTATATACTGTTTTCAAATTTATATCTCAATTATTTGTACATTTTTGTATGCTTAAAGTTCGTCGACACAAATTTTTTACAAATTTACAAAAATTCTTAGTTTAAAAACTAAAATAAAAATAATTTATGAATTTAGGTTAATTTCCATGTTCTATTCCTTTCATACATTTAAAGAAAACTTTTACATGAAGTTTCAAAGCATTTAGAACAGAAATATTTTTTTATTGTGATGTTTTGAATGAACACAAAATGCATAAAAATTCAAATAAGAAATAATTAAAACCAACTTTTAAATATAAATAAAAACAAATGTACATACATAAAAATGTTATTGAGCTTTAAATTCTCCTTTATTAATATAAACACTTATTTATTTGTTTTGTTTTCTTTAAATAACTTCCAACTTAAAAGTACCATTTATCAATTTTTCTTCGACAATATTCAAATCACTCAAATTTATAACTCAAATTCTTTTGTTTTTCAAATAACAAAAGTTTTTAAAATAAAATGTTCTTGATTTTCAACTTGCAACTATTATAATACCTTTTATAAAATTTTAATGTTATCATTATATCAAATAATTGCAGAGTTTACTTCATTTTCACACTTTTCAAAAAATCCTTAAAATTCATCATCTTTCTTTAAAATTATATTGTCTATATTATATTATCTTGTTAGATCACATTTCATTTTAGAATTCTTAATCAAATACAACACATGTTGACAAACTTTAAGCATAGAAAAGTTCAATGTTTTGATTCACAACTTTTCATTCAATATATTTTATTCCAATTCAAATTCTAACTTAGAAAATAAAAAAAATATTGATAATCAAATCAGGTAATACTTACATACATTTGATTTATTTCTCATAGAAATAATTTAAATTTCATACAATATAATTTTCACAAAATTTAAAGTAGTACATAAAACAATAATATTCAGAACATGAGAATTTTACGGTTATGTAGTACAGGCATCGAGACAAGGGGCCATCCTTTTATTGTGGTATATCTTTCGTCTGTGGTGGAAACAAACTTTTTACTCCAATGATGAAATTAGTGCAAATAAGAATTCTCAGCAATTAATTATCGAAATATAAATAAAATAGTCATTATATTGTTCGAAAAAAGAAGGTGAATTTTAATTGCAGTATTGCAACCCAAAGAAATTGGCTAAAATTGGCGAAAATTCATTTTTAAAAAACACTACATTGTTGCCAATACATTGTTTTAGGAAAGAAATTTTAAAAATATTTTGGGCCACCCTTATCACTTAGGGGGTTTAAAAATAGATTACGACCGATTCGCAGACCTACCAAATATGCACAAAAATTTTCATAAGAATCGGTTTGTTTCGGAGGAGTTTGGCAACAAACAGTGGGACACGAGAATTTTATATATTAGATATACTGTATATGCTCATTCCTAATCATGCTTATTCTGATATTATGCAAGCATCGATTTTTACATAAAAGTAATTTTAATGTTCCTTTAACTCTATTTTTAAAAAGATACAACTGATAAACTAAAATATATTTGAAACACATACACATATTATATATATATATATATATATATATTATATTACCAAAAATATATTTATATATAAATATTGTGGGGTGCAATGTATCCTCCTAGTTTTGGCAATGTTCTATGCGAATAAGTAGCCTACAGTGTTCGGCATGACGTGTATTGTAAATGAAATTGGTGAACCTCAACCAAAAGAACTGATTTATATACATTGCATAGGAAATCAGCCAAACTGCCCTCTTTGCGATCTGGCAGAACTAATGAACCGAGAATAAAACTCATCTCCATCGTTGTTTGGCACTTCATGGAGGATCCGAGACGGCGAGATACTGGCATTAGTGAATTAATGACTTCGGTAAACCATGTTAAATTCTTTTGTGTATTTTTTTTTCCTTTTATTATTGTACTTCAATTGAAATATATATATATTTTATATATATATATATATATATATATATATATATAAATTATAATATAATCTATTTATATAAGAAGAGACATGGTATGGAAACTAAAATAAACTTATTATATATTCAAAAAATTATTTATATATAAATTTTGGAAGTGGTTTTAAAAATTTTAACATAAGATTGGAAAACAAACACCCAGTTAATCTTCGAATAGATGTTTTTTTTATTTTTGCTGAGTATACACAAAAATATTAGGCAATGAAAGCGATTTATTAACTGAAAGCATATTGTAATGTCTCAGCCTATACTAAACTTACAATGGCTTCAAGAAGAGGGCCGATTATTTTATTTCAAAAATTATATATATATGCAGAATTCTATTTTAAAAAAAGAAAAGTTAAGAATATAAATTAGACACATAAGTGCAATTCCCTCAAGTTCGGAAATTTCGAGCCTACGACGAAACTAAACCAGGTTTGTGGGAGCAAGGTTTTCAAAATGAGCCCCTTGTGGTTTCGTGAATCACGTGACGTGATTCACGAAACCACAGGCTCATTTTGAAAACAGGCAGAAAATTCCGGCCAATTCAGTCACTTTCTTCCTTCTTCAAGAAAAAAATCTTTTTTAGACAATCCATCAAGAGGGACGGTCAGCTTCCCTCATTTCTCATTGGAGTAGACATTTCTCAGCTCGTGGTCCATCACCAATCACGATAGAACAACTTATAGTATATCATATTCAAGTTGTAGTTATTTTGACCTGTAAATGTAGGACAGGTAGGCCTCATGAAACTGATTATCTGCTCTCAGATTTGAGTGGCAGGTTGGTTGTCATTTGTAAAAAACTCTATCTCTCTCCAGGGAAAGAAGTGCTACAACTCTTCTCGTGGAAAAAATTTGCATTAGTCAGTTTGTGAAATCATATAAACACTTTTGATCACTGTTCACATAGATTGGTATACAACATATTCATGATTGGTATACAACATATTTGTCAAATAACATACATTCCTCTCCTGGGAATGAAATGCCAAAACTCTTCTCGTAAGAAAAAAATGCTACACTATGAATCCTGCTCCGATATACTATCCTATCATTTAAATAGTTATATTATGCCAAAAATGTGTAAATAAAATTGATTTACTTTCACCCAACAATGTTCTCTCTCTAATGAATGTTTGAAATGTGATGTTCATTTTTATTTTCAGTTTTTATTTCACTTCCTACCAATCTACACATACCCCTCTGAAAGATTGATTTATCGAAAGCAAGCTTTGAAGAATTTTCTCACAAAAAAACAAAATAAAACAAAGCAAAAAAATTACTTGAGTTTTATTGCTTCCGAAACTGCAAGAAAAGAAAAAGAAAAAAAATTTATATATATATATATATCTATGTATAGAAATGTCTAAAATCTATAGATGCAAAGACTATAATTTCTCGGGGTCTATTTTTTACTCGAGACTCTCCTGAGGACATACTTTCGATAAATCATGGTTCTGATGACAAATCGATTCGTTTCAAGTGCCGTAATCTAGATTCCGTCTAGAGCGACCGGTCTCACTTTCCAACTCTTAAGAAAGCGACCCCTCCGCGTTACTATGGCAACGCGTTCTTATCAATTTCATTGAGTGTTATAGCCCTGATGTCATTCTATAACATTTGTATTAGGTAATGCGAGATTAAATTAAACAATTCATTTGTGGGGAAATAAACTGCAACGTAAAGAAAAAGAAAACCAGGAATTCTTTTTGAGTTTTCCTAGAGGTAAAGGGATTTATACAGTGAAGAACTGCAACATATATTGTGTTATTGAATTAAAGGCAGAATAGTCTTACTGTAAAAAATTGTACTAAACTACTTGTAATAATAGCAATACAAAATTATTTTTAATCATATTTTTTAAATCAAATGCATGCATACATTAAAATATTAACTGTTGTTGTCATCAATATTAATTTTTCCAGGTATATATGGCTGTTTTTGGACGAGTGACTGGCGCTCGGTGCCACAGGTTCGAGTCTGGTTATGGATGTTTGTAGGAATTCGGAACCCACTTTTAGCCGTACGTCTCAGTTTAATATAACTGTTGGTGTAAGACTACTACTACTACTACCCCATCAATGTGCCTAGAGATTTAAATCAATGTGCCAAGAGATGAGTTGCCCCTATACAGTTTGGGAATGATGTAGGTGAGAAGCCTGATTGGGTTCTGTGATGCTCTACAGTCATAGAAGACCGGGATCTACGGCGTAATGTGGATTCCGAACTACTACAAATATCGATGGCACCGCCAGAACTCGAACTCGAAATCTGTGGCACCGAGCGATCCATTGGATGAGATTGGCAACCTTACTTCGTAAAGAAAACATCTCCTGTCTCGAAATCTGCCAGTAGGAAGACGGCCTTGGCCCGTCATGAGGCTGTTGCGCCAATGATTATGATAATACATTTTTGGAAAATTTTATACCCGATATATCAACTAATGACCATCTGATTTTGAATTATTTTAAAACAGAACAAGGAGTTGAGTTAGAAAAAAGATTATTTTAAAAGAAGAAAAAAAAAAAACAAAAAACAATACCCCCCTTAACATATCTAGAATACCTTCGTTTAGTTAATAAAATCTATTGAATGGTGATTGAACCAAGCCATCAACGCTCTTGTTAAATATTTTATATTTAAACTTGAACTATTTTGATAACTGAAAATGAATATAATCAACTTACTACGAATATTTTTATTCCTAACGCGGAAAATAAAATTCTACAAAAAATTCCGATATTATTGTTCCAATATTTCGGATGAAGTTCTTATAGAAACTATGGGGGTACAAAAATACGTATAAAGAACATGAAACCAACATATTTACAAAATATGATCACGTTTGATATTTTTATCTATTTTCAAAAAAAAAATAATTGAATGCATAAATTTATCTGCAGACAGAAAAAAATGCACTAAAAAGTTTTACTAAAAAAGTTTGAACTTTTCTGGCCCAGCAATTTTTATTAAATTACCTGAGATTATTTCGGAATTATGAACGGAATTCATTTAATTTGAAGGTTTGATATTCATGATATTCAGTGTGACATTATGTTGTTGTGTCTAATCCTCATTGACCTGATGTGAGGGACGAACATTCCACGAGTATCTGCTGATGGATGGCGGGAAAGGGGGCATCTTCTGTTGTGAGCACCTGTAAGTCGAAGTCTGACTTGGCTCCATATCGCTAAAGGTGGAGTACAGTGCAGTGCCTTCCGAGAGGACTTTTTAAGGGAACTACCCCAGATTTGCATATCGTATGAGAAGAAACCCGGAAAACTCCCACTAGGAAGTCCGATTAAAGAGACAAGAAGCTGAACATCCAAACTTCATCGAATCTCCTCGTTTTTTGAAACAGTGTCTACAACAAAGCAACCAGGAGATTGAAACTGAGTTGACACTGAGCCTCGAGTGGGGTAATGTGACATTATAGTAGTTTTTATGATTAAATATTACATTCAATTAATAAAATTCTAATAGAGTAAATAGTTAGTGACACGTGTACCTTGAATTCTGCTCTGTCTGATATTGATATTCATGATTACATATTAAAGTAAATAAATAAATAAAATGTAGAATTTATAAAAATAAATGCAGAATAATATTTTTTTTTGAAAGCTTATAAAATTTAAATATTAATTTTGAGAGAAACTATTTTACACAAAGTGATGCAATAATTTTTACTTACATTAAAAACATTTTTCTTGAATATGTATACTAAAACGCAGTTTTAAATGAGATATAATTTATGTTAGAATAATCTACTAAATATTTTATACATTTATTGATCAATTTTTTGAGAGCAAATCTAATCTGAAGAAGTAAAATTTAAGTAAAGAATGATAAAGCATAAAGAAAACAGATCTTGAAATTTTATTTTATTTCTGTTTTATATTTCATACGAAAAACAAGTTGTTTGCAATACAATCAAAATATACAATTTGAAAGAAATAAAATACAATATAAAAATATAAAAAAATAAACAAGAATATAATCTCCCTATATTTCATCAGTTTTTGAGAAAATGTTTCCATATATGAATTTGCATTTCTTATTATATTAACCAATAATAAATTTGAATTTTTAATTATTTTTTTTCGTTATGAACTCGATAGACAATTAGTCCAAACACATTAGATTTCTCGGTAATATAATTCTTAAGTTAATTCAAACACTGAGATTTTATTGTTGTGTGATGTATTTCGAAAATTGTATAACTAATAACTACTGATTCAGAAGGAAAACCAATACATTTATTTAAATTAGTTTATTAAAAACTGAACACTCTTATTATATAGTAAATAACTCTTAATCTTGAAATAGAGCAAAAGTTTAATTAATTTGAAATTAATTACATTTTATTTTTTAAATAAATTAAATTTTAATTAAATTTATTGTTAATTATTTATTAATTTAATATTAAATAAATTGATTTATATTTATTTATTAATTTAATTTAAATTAAATTTTTAAGTTATTAAATTTTTATTTAAAAGTTAATTAAAGAATACATCTGTTTGATAATAATGTAATAAAAGTCCTTTGAACAGATCTACCAATGAAAATTCAAATAACTTAAAAGAATAGATCTCTACTGAAAATATCTCTACTGGAAGACAAATTATTTAATTTGACATTAATTAAAGAATACATGTGTTTGATAATAATGCAATGAATAAAAATGTAAAATAAAAATAATGTAATAAAAGTTTTCCTAAAATTAAGAAGACAAAAATTAATTAATTTGATATTAATTGAAGAATACATGTGTTTGATAATAATGCAATGAATAAAAAAATGTAAAATAAAAATAATGTAATAAAAGTTTTCCTAAGACTAAAAAAGGGGGACATATGATGTGAAATCTAAATAATCCTGAGACTAATGATCCTTTGAACAGATCTGCCACTAAAATTCAAATAACTTAAAAAAAGTCTGAAAATATATACTGGAAGCTAAAATTTAATTAATTTGAAATTAATTGAAGAATGTACCTGTTTGACAATGATATAATAAAGTTTTTTAATGTAATAAAAGTTAAAAAGGGGGAAGGGGGACATATGATGTGAAATCAAATAAAACAAAGACTAAAAATCCTTTGATCAGATCTATCACTAAAAATTCAAATAACTTAAAAAAGGTTTGAAAATATCTTACTGGAAGCTAAAAATTAATTAATTAATTTAAAAATTAATTCTTGTGTAATAATTTAAGAATGCACCTGTTTGACAAATATATAATAAAAGTTTTTAATGTAATAAAGTTAAAAAAAGGGGGATGGTAATATGTAAATCTAAATAATCTGGAGACATATAATGTAAATCTAAATAATCTGAGACTAATGATCCTTTGAACAGATCTACCACCAAAAATTCAAATAACTTAAAAAAAAGGTCTGAAAATATCTACTGGAAGACAAAATCCTCTTCTTCCACTCGGCCTATTTTCTTAAATATCCCTCCGCGTTTATCTAAAGCTTTACAGGTCATTAGCCGCATCACTCAACGCTGATTCATAAGTTTCTTCTTTTTTCTTCCCTTCTTTTATAATGTCCGCCACCCTTAAAAACTAAAACTTCGCTTCTTCACTGGGGCGCAAGCAATAGCATGGGGAGGCCGGGCTTTTCCAGAACACTATAAAATGGCGTTTTTCACCAAATGAGTGGAACCGATGGGGCTGTTACTTGAAGGCGAGGATAGTCGTTTTATCGTCAGTCAAGACTATGGATAATGCGCGGCCGTTAAGGGAAGTGTGCGCCCCGGCGTTTCAGCCACTTATTTTTAGTGGCCTTTCGGCAAAGTCGTAACTAAGTTCATAGTCCAATAGGTTTCGGGATGACTTGGGATGTATAAATATATATTTTTTTCTGTCCCCAAACTGTTTTATGTATCGATATAGGAGGATTGATTTTTATATCCGCGAAAGATCAAAAAGGTTTGCTATAAACCTTTTGACCCGAACGAAACTGTTTTTGTGGAAATGGCGATTTCTAAATATGAAAATAGTAAAGTTGGAAATTATATATATTTCCAAAGCATTATTTGTTCAATGACCTTTTAAAATTTAATATGAGAGACTTTGTTGATCATTTTGTTCTCCGATAAATCTTGATCATCTTGTTCCCTATTGTAAACACACGAACCATCCATTGGTCTTGGACATTTACCTTTCAAGATCCATTCTTTACATTTGGTTGACTTTTGCAGACATTGACCTTCATTTGCATGAAAAGTGATTCTCAATGATTCTGTTTTGTCGCTCTACGGCCTTTTTTGGCCCACTTTAGACTAATTAGACCATCGCATACTGTTTAACCTGGATTTAGAAGTATCAACAAACATCCATGTCATCGCCAGGATTCGAACCCGAAGTTTGTAGTTCTAAAGACCAGAGCGCTAGCCAATTAGCCATCAGGCCGCATGCATTTCAGTAATGCATCACTTCTTCTTTTTCGTTTTTTTGACTTTATGGTTCACTTTAAATTCTAGATGAAATCATATATATACTCTCATATTGAAATCAGTGGACCAATTAGTTGATGCATTAGAAACATAACAGTACTTTTGCAAAATTAAAAGCATACAAGGATTAAAAAAGTTACTATTATTTTAAAGAAGATCATGGGTTTGAGGACAAAGAAAGGAATTTGGAGTAGTGTATAAATTCCAATGCACTTTGTATCAGAACTCTTGGACATTTCCATGTGTAGAATACTTGGCTCAGTGTTAAATTCTAGGTTAAATTTACTCTGCTATCAATCTCGTATTGAAATCAGTAGACAAAATGTTTAACACATTAAAAACATTACAGTGCTTTTTGGAATCAAAAGCATACAAAAATATAAAAGTTACTATCCTTTTAAAAGGAAGAACTTTGGTTTGAGGACTTTGGGAAAGGACAAAGGAACTTGGAGTAATGCATCAATTCCAATGAAATTTGTAACATAACTCTTGGACATTTCCATGTGCATCGTATAGATCCAATGGCGATGATTATATCCCTATTATTTTTCATTTTTGCACACACTCTGTGGACATAACATATCACCATAATAATCTGCGAGAAGGATTTATCAACGGAAACCATGCTTTCCGCCTTTCCGTGTGAGTAGAACCGAAAGGATTAACCCTTCGGACACATCGATTAAGATGTTCGACAGTCAAAAGTTGCGTAATAAATTAATGCATAATAAGAGATTTTCCGGGCAGCCTCACTTCGTTAGAATACGAGACATAATAATTTGGATCCTGATTTATTGCCCAAAATTCGCGGTTTTCCCGCCTAAATTGATGATCGCCGCGTGAAGTGTAATTTAGTTCGCCTGTAACCGTGAACGTAATTGTGTGGTTTTAGTTCATGTTCAGCTTACATAAACGATGAGGCCTCTTAGCGGATGATAATAAGCGACTTTAAAAACGACGCTGGATTTATCAGGTAATGTAAATGCTTCGAATTTCTGAAGAGGGCTGTCTGTTCCTCGCCATAGATTTCGCGGATAAATAATATTCCCCCATTCTGCCAGGGCAGATATACGACGTAATTAGGCGTTTCTTTTGTTCTGTGGCTTTAAAAGAAAGCGTGTGAGGTGTAAATATTTGGTTCTTAATTCTATTTTCTAAACTTTGTTTTTCTTATATATTTATTAATTTTGTATTGATTAGTAGAATCCAGATTTCTCTATAGAATTGTATGATTAAAATTTGTTTTGGATTTCTAGATAAATAATTTAAATTTTACATGAAATGTAATAAATATTTACAGCCATACATCGTAAAAGTCATTACTTTTTGTTGTCTTTTAACAAATGTATAATGTAATGGTAATGTAAATTCAGGGTAATGGTAAGAGAAATGCGCTCCAATGTGTTTAATGTGTTTCTATATAGGTTTGTTTCGTTTGTCGCTCTACGGTCATTTTGCGCACATTTTGGGTTAATTAGAATGGGACTTACGGTTTAACGTTAATTCAAAACCACCAAAAAACATCCATGCCCCCACCAGGATTTGAACCTGAAACTGGATGTTTGTAGTGATTCGGAACTCTCTTTAAGCTGTAGATGCGTTGGGCGTAAGAGTCACAACCCTACGCCGTAAAAAAAAAAACAACTCCTGTTTCGAAATCTGCCAGTAGGCAGAAGGCGACTTTAGCCCACCATGGGGCTGTTGCACCAATGATGATAATGCTACATTTCTGGATTGATTTGGTTTGTCGCTCTACTGTCATTTTAGGCACATTTTAGGCTAATTATAGGGGGACCTATAGTTTAGCGTGGATTTCGGACCACTAGCAAACATCCATGCCACCGCCAGGATTCGAACCTACAGCCAGTGGTACCCCGGCAGAGCAGCAGCCAATTGGCCATCAGGCCGCACTTATAAATAGGAGTTTGGACAATAAAGAAAACAACTGTTACTAAGACTAAACAAGGTGAATTTCAATGAGGCGGGTAGGTTGATAATGAAAAATAAACAAATGAATCTAAAAGTTTTGCTAATAGTCCAACATAAATATTATTTCTCCAAATAGGGACTATATTCTTTAAATAATTTTGATATACCGAGGGACAAACTTTCATAAACTTTGTACATGGAATTTTGCCACCTGAGAATTGAGCTTTTCATAACATTTTAACATTTTGTTTTCATAACATGCATCAAAACATCATTTAACATTTTGTTGTTGGCATTTAAACCACGCCGTAATAAAAAATTAAAACATCAATAAAGTATTTTAGATTGTTAACTATATACACACAGAGAGAGATTATATATATCATTTTGCATTTCGGATTATTTCCTACCAATATATATTTCCTACCAATATCAATATATATATTGATATGAAAAAAATCCGAAATGTAAAAATGAATGTACTAGCATTGGACAACAACTCATTTTGAATATTCATCATTTTTCATTTCCCTTCAAGACTTCATTTCACATGCTGTCGCAGCTATGGCTGATCATATGAACGCGGAACTGACTGATATTCATTTACGGGACTGTTGAATGTAATGAACGAGTTCCACGGCACATTTAGCTCAACGATAACTGATGATGCATATTTACATGGGAGTATATTGAAGAGGCATATTTTCCTCCATACCTCATCCCCCATACCCTGGGATATATAGCCCACTACAAGTGAGAAAGGAAGAACATTGGAAGAAACATCGTGTCTTATGAGAGAAAATCCGACAAACTCCCACCAGGCAAGCCTGATTATCAATGCAAGATGCTTTTCGAGTGCCATAAAGTCTATTCGCTTCTGAAAGCAGTGACTACAACAATTGCACTAGCTGATTCAAACTTCTGTTCTCCTGGCACATTGCCAATGGGCATAGAGTCTTGCAATGCATTATTAAATTTGAATTGTCATTCATCTGTGTATGGAAAACGATTTCTTTACTATTACTCATTAAAGTCATAAAGCACAAAATAAAAAAATAAAAAGTTTAGTTTAAAAGTTAAATCATGATTGGCCTGTGAAAAGGAGGTCTTTCTTGTCATGATATTGATACATTATGAAACAAGAAAGAATTATTCGAACCAAGTAGATGGAAAAGAATAAAAAGTATAGTAGTAAGCCATTATTGTGGCGACAACACGAGATAACCATTTCCTCCTTATGACACTGATGGATTGTTTAATAAAGCCTTAAGTGTTAGGACAGCAACATAGTACTGGAACATGGATGACATTATCTTCAAGGATTCGACAGTGTCTGTTATGATGTGGCGTTTATTAAGTATGCATTTATTATGAAAATTGATTTTGAATCTGGACTTTTAACAATGCGAATTACTGTGAAATTATTACATGTGAAAGATAGTTTTCACATTGTTTCCATGGAATAATCTCCTTTTTTTGCATTAATAAGAACTACATGCTGTAGTTCTTATTAATAGTCAATGAATAGTCAATTCAAGTATGAAGTACAGTATACAGAACTGCAGTTAATTAGAGCCACTGTATGATGCTACACAGGGGTTCTCAGCACCAGGTTTACAAACTTGTAGGAAAGGCAAAAGTACACCTAGATTATACGGAATTGTATAATAAGAAGGATCAGAAATGGCAGATAGACTTGTATGTATGGGAGAAATCTCAGCTTTCTCTCAGAGACTTTATTTCACACGCTGTCGCAGCTATCTCTAATCATACGAACGCGGA